>CAUYRH010177664.1:0-15895 GCA_963574655.1 Perodicticus potto
TGAGTGGGAACTGGACTTAGTGACCTGTTTCCAAAGAAAAGAGAAGTAAAAAGGAAAGCAGCTGATTGGAGGAAACAGGCAGACACAGGGCTGACCAGGGATGAGAACTGGGATCAGCCGTCAGGGTGTGTGAATATTATACACCCTCCAACACCACACAGTCTGACGGAGGCACCGCCATTCCATCTGTGTTCCAATTCCACTGTCTACCAGGCAATCTATAGCCCTGGAACAACCAGGAGAAAGACAACATCAGAATCCAAACTCAGGGATGGTCCCTAGAATGCCTCCTGATATTCTTCAACAGTGTGGAGGTCTGAGAAACAGACAAGAAACTGTGGGAGATGTAAGGACTAATTGCTGAGTTGTGCAGGATGCAGCCCTGGGAAGGGGACGAGATCTGCATAAAGACCAGAGTTTACTCAATAACAATATAGCAATGTTCATTTCTTAGTTTTTCCAAATGTAATGCAATTATGTGAGACGTCAACATTGGGGGATGCAAAGGGAAAGATCTGATACAGAAAGTCTCTGTAAGGTTTATACATTTTTTTCATAAGTACAAAGTTATTCTAAATCAAAAAGGTTTATTTTTAAAAAGACAGGACAAATATAGCAGCAAGATACTAACTTATTAACAATTATATTAGGAATCACAGTATCTTTGAATGGAAATAGCACTCATTTAGAAGTTAAAGATTATCAGAATGTATACATAAGACATGTTTTTGCTACTTAAAAGAGACAAATTAAATTATAACAGCATAGAATAAATAATCTATGATGATCTATATCAATGTAGGGTGACCGAAGGTAAGAATAGTGTATAATTTCACAAAGCTAGAAGGAGTTTCTTGAATGATTCCAACTCAAAAAGTAATAAATGTTTGTGAAGATAGATGTGTTAATTACCATGATCTGATCATAATACATTATCTGTATGGAAGCATCTCTATGTATGCCGTAAGTATGTATAATTATTAGGTGTCAACTAAAAAATAATATGAGATAAGGAAAACAAATTAGGCTCCAGATAGCTTGAAATTAAAAAAATTAGAAGTGTGATATCATGTTAAAATTAATGGAAAGAAATCTGTCATGGGCATATTAGTATATTGATTCCTTATTAGTAACTACTAATATATAATTAATATCAATTCTTACTACATTTATTAATAATTGATTTAATAATGAAGGACTACTTGAAATATTATGCCTTAGGGAAAGTAGTCTTAGAGATAAAGAAGGCTGATATAAAATGAAGAAGGGCAAAAGAATTTTTAAGACACAAAGCAATTTTAACATTTTTTAAATTTCTTGACATACTATCAAAAGAGTCCTCAAAAGAACAATAGACAAATACATAATCATAGTTAGAGATTCTCACTCTTTTGGTGCTGAGTATGCAAAGCAGCATCACCCAGGAACTGCGGAAGAGTGAAACGATGTAACCACCCTCCTCCCAGGACAGTGTGTGACAGATGCTGTACCCAGCAGGTGCACAAATCACATCTGTGTTTCCAGCACACTGGGAACATCTACCCAAAGGACCCTGTGTGCTCATAATGAACGTATCAACACATTTCAAAATGCTGAAATGTTACAGAGGATATTTTCTGATTGTTAAGTATTTTATGATGATTTGCAACTTTCCTACTTGAACTATAGATTCATACACTGTGTGTGTGGTGTTGGCTGTGGTTTATAACTCATCCCTCAACTTCCTAAATTTTACTCTCATCCTATCAGAATTGTCATACTGTTTTCACCAGCAAGGCAGACATCTAGGGTGATAAAATATATTTCCATGAAGCTGTTTCTTCATTTCCTTCCTTTTTTTCTCCTGACATACGCTTTTAGCATTCCTGGATTTCTTCACTTACATGATGTGGCCACAATGTAATGTAATTACGTGCCTACTATTTCCAAAACAATTCTAAAAACAATTTTTAGAAAAGATTTTTATTTCTAAGAATTGCGATGGCTATTTGAGTTTTTTTCTGGTTTGATACAATAGCAAATAGAATTTTTTCAAGTTCTTCAAAGTATGATGTTGGTATTTTGATGAAAATTGCATTAAATCTGTAGATTGCTTGGGGTAGGGGTAGGATGGACATTTTAACAATGTTGATTCTTCCCAGCCATGAGCATGGTATGTTCTTCCATTTGTTAATGTTTTCTGCTATTTCTTTTCTCAGGGTTTTGTAGTTCTCTCTGTAAAGATCCTTCACTTCCTTTGCTTGGTATATTCCCAGGTATTTCATTTTGTTTGAAGCCACTGTGAAGAGTATTATGTCTTTGATTTGATTCTCAGCTTGAATGTTATTGGAGTACATAAAGGCTGCTGATTTGTGGACATTGATTTTCTATCCTGAGACTTTATTGTATTTCTTGATCACTTCCAGTGCCTGAGGTTTTCTGAGTATAAGATGAGATCTTCAGCAAAGAGTGAGAGTTTGACCTCCTCTGTCTCCATGTGAATAACCTTAAAAAGATAAAAATTTAAGACATGAAATGATAAAAATTCTATAAGAAAGTGTGAAAAAATTCTTAACAACATTGGCCGGGGAAAAGATTTTATGAAGAAAACCCCGTTGGCAATCGCAGCAACAGCAAAAATGAGTAAATGGGATCCAATCAAACAAAAAACATCAGCACAGCTAAGGGTACAACCACTAAAGCATACAGACAACTTTCAGAATGGGAGAAGATATCTCTATGCTATCAACCTGACAAAGGGCTGATGACTAGAATCTACAGAGAACTCAAACCAATCAACAAAGAAAAAAAGAAAAAAAACAATCTCATCTATCACTGGGCAAGAGATATGAACAGAACCTTCTTGGAAAAAGACAGATGAATGGCCAAAAAACAGAGAAAAAACTCATCATCTCTCATCATCAGAGAAATGCAAATCAAAACATTAAAACTCAGAGAGAGAAACAAGCTCCT
Source organism: Perodicticus potto (assembly GCA_963574655.1). Taxonomy (NCBI): domain Eukaryota; kingdom Metazoa; phylum Chordata; class Mammalia; order Primates; family Lorisidae; genus Perodicticus; species Perodicticus potto. Next base: position 2,953 of record CAUYRH010177664.1, read on the forward strand.
GAATTCACATTGACAGCTTGAAATCTTTTTGGAAATCATTAAAGGCAAAATATACCCACAATTGTTTCTCTAGAGGAGCAATCAAACCACTGAGGGAAAGAAAATCTATGTAACATGGAAATGAAATGACATTTGTATCCATAAAACAAGGACATGAGATGAAATTTGTGTATTTGAGAGGAATACATCCTTTTGCTGCTTTGGTGAACAGAGGGTGCTACTCAGACCAAACATCAGCTCTTGATGTTTACGACTTTGGCAGTGCTTGGACAAAACTAGAAACTATGGGCCCTCTGAGGCCCATGCAGCACTCACATCCCACACCTCTAGCAACTCCAGAGGTATCCCCCAGTCCTTAGTTCATAGATGAATCTGTGGTGTTCATGGATTTGCTCTAGCTTTGGAAGTTCCAGAATTTCAGAGGAAGGAAGTTAACTAGAATTACAACACTTTGTCCTAATTTAAACAGCGAATTAAACTTTTGACATGGGTATTTTCCCAACCTTTGTGGAAAAAGATATGACACAAGTGTGATTTATTTATTCTTGCCAACTACACAATGAACAAGCATTCTCATGCATAACACGAAATAATAAATATATTTAACCGACTGCATTTGTGCAGATGTAAATAAAATCTTCAGCCAGAACATATTTATTTGGAAATAACAAAAATATAATGGTGGCCTGTCACAATAGAAAAAAGAAATATAAACCAAAACAAATTGAAAAGCAGATCTCCTGCCCCCGCTTTAAGTTCTCCAACTCTGATAACTAATGTTCCTCAAGATACCTTTTAGATAAAAGCCATTTTAACTGTGGTGAGACGATATCTAATTGTATAGTTTTAATTTGCATTTCTCTGGTAATTAGTTATGTTAAATAGTTTTTCATGTATCTGTTGAACATTTGTCTTCTTTGAGAAATGTCTATTCAGATATGTTGCTTAGTTTTAAATCAGATTACTTGTGTTTTTACTGTTGAGTTATATATTATGGTTATTAATCCATTGTCAGACAGGTAGTTTGAAAATATATTCTCCTATCCTGAGGGTCATTTCACTGTCTTGATTGTTTCCTTTGCTAAGTAGAAATATTTTAGCATGATGTAACTCTGTATGTCCACTTCTGCTTCTGCTACCTGAGAGTTTGAGATCTTACTCAAGAAATCTATGCCTAGAGAGATCGATGTCCTGGAGTGTTTCCCCAATATTTTCTACAACTAATTTCATAGTTTCAGATTTTAGGATTAAGTCTTGATACATTTGTTTTATTTTTCTTTTCTTTTTTTATTATTGAATCATAGCTGATTACATTAGTGCAATCAAGGGGTACAATGTGCTGGTTTCATATACAATCTGAAATATTTTCATCAAACTATTTAACATAGCCTTCATGGCATTTTCTTTGTTATTGTATGAAGACATTTGTATTCTGCATTTAGTAAGTTTCACCTGTATCCTTCTAAGATGCACTGTAGGTGTGGCCCCACCAATTTCCCTCCCTACACCCATCCTCCTCCCTCCCCTCCCCTCCTTTGCCCCTTTCCCCATATTCTTATGCTATAATTGGGTTATAGCCTTCATATGAAAGCTATGAATTAGTTTCATAGTACGGCTGAGTACACTGAATACATTTTCTTCCATTCTTGAGATACTTTGCTAAGAAGAATATGTTCCAGCTCCATCCATGTGAACATGAAAGAGGTAAAGTCATCATTTTTCTTTAAGGCTACATAGTATTCCATGATATACATGTACCACAATTTGTTAATCCATTCGTGAATCGATGGGCACTTGGGCTTCTTCCATGACTTAGCAATTATGAATTGAGCTGCAGTAAATATTCTGGTACAGATATCTTTCTTATAATGTGGTTTTTGATCTTCTGGGTATATACCTAGTAAAGGAATATTCCTCATTTTCTAACAAAATATCTATAATTGAAATTTCTTTATCTTAATGTGTTTTTCTATATTTTGCTAGAAGAATCAAAGCCATTTTACAGCTTACTAGAGTTACAAGCTCAGATTTGTTAAAAATCACTTAAAAACATTTGTTGGATATTTAATTTTGATACCGGGTGTTTAATTTTGTTGCTTTTCTTGTGACTGTAGAGCAGAAAATTATTAAAAAATTTACTATGTATATGTTGAAAATGTCTCACTGTTAATACTTTATTATTTTTAAAATGCTTTACTACAAGATACAGCTTTTAAGTTTTCACTGCTATAGCTAATGTAATCGTCATTCCTTGTAAAATTTGTAGCATACCTTTTCCCGGTCTCTTTACTTGTTTTATACTTTTTACTTTTCTTGTGGTAGTACTAGCTTCTGTACCTCGGCTTGATTCTGCATGGGTATGTCATCTTTTTTATTTTAGAATAAATTCCATTCCTTTATTTATTTATTTATTTTGAGTTAGCAGGCTAGAGGAGTGCAATGGCAATCATAGCTCAGCTCACAGCAACCTCAAATTCCTGGGCTAACGTGATCCTCTTGCCTTAACCTCCTGAGTAGTTGGGACTATAGGCACATGTGTTCCTTCATTTTTAAGGTTGCAAAATTAATTACAATACATTAAATGAAAAACTTAAAGTAAACATTATAAAATATTTCAATTTAGTTACCAAGTGTGATTTATATAGACATTGCTAGAGCTTGGTTATTTATGGTAAAAAAAGGTATTACAATGTTACATTGGTGTATAGGAAAAAACTTCATTCTAACCTGAATTAGTTAATTTTTTTTTTTTTGAGACAGAGACTCAAGCTGTCACCCTGGATAGAGTGCTGTAGCATCACAGCTCACAGCAACCTCCAATTCCTGGGCTCAAGCGAGTCTCTTGCCTCTGCCTCCCAAGTAGCTGGGACTACAGGTGCCCGCCACAATGCCCAGCCATTTTTTGGTTGCAGCCGTCATTGTTGTTTGGCCGGGCCGGGCTGGATTTAAACCCGCCAGCTCAGGTGTACGTGGCTGGTGCCTTAGCCTGTTGAGCCACAGGCGCTGAGCCAATTTTTTTTTTTTTTTTTGAGACAGAGTCTCACATTGTTGCCCTTGGTAGAGTGCTGTGGTGTCATAGCTGACAGCAACCTCAAACTCCTGGGCTTAATCAATTCTTTTGCCTCAGCACCCCCAAGTAGCTGGGACTGCAGGTGTCTGCCACAATGCCCGGGTATTTTTTGTTTTTAGAAATGAGGGCTTAGGCTGAGGTGTCTGCCACAATGCCCAGGTATTTTTTGTTTTTAGAAATGAGGGCTTAGGCTGCTCTCAAACCTGTTAGCTCAGGCAGTCCATCTGCCTCGGCCTCTTAAGTGCTGGGATTACAGGTGTGAGCCACCGAACCTGACCCTAGTTAATTGTTATTGACTAGATCAGGGTTGTTTTTATGTCAAATACTAGAAATGACTCACTGTAGCCTAACATGGAGTATAATATGTGAAGCAGTGGTTATGATGAAATGTAGTATGACAAAACCAATGACATTTGCTTCAGCTTTTTAATTTAATTGTATTTAGGCTTTTTTTTTTTTTAACAGAAAAAATGTCTTATGAAAATAAAAAATTAAAAAAAAAAAAAAGAAAATAAAAAATTAATTACAATTAGATAAAACTAAACACCCAATTCCCTAGTGACACTAGCTACATTTTAAGTGTTTACTAGTTACATGTGGCTAATAGGTAATGTATTAGAAGTTAAACTTTGGAGATTTGGTTATATAGTGTACTTTTAAGTCTGGTTATATATACCTTTGAGTATATATACTTGAAGGTATAATACTTGAAGGTACTTGTTATGTACTTGATTAGGACAGTTTGTTACTTGAGACCAGGGATCGTAGTCATTTTTGATAAGGCTAATATCACAGGAGCAGTACGAAGAGGACTTGTGAATCAAGAACCCTGGAAAGAGCTGCTTAGAACTACTTGTTTTCTTTTTGGCATCCCTCATAGTAAAACATTAATAGAAAAAAATTGCAAATAATATTCATGGGTAAAAGGTTATTTAATAATCAGAAAAGCATTTAATTTTTTTTTTTTTTTTTTGAGACAGAGTCTCATTTTGTCACTCTTGGTAGAGTGCTGTGGTATCACAGCTCACAGCAACCTCCAACTCTTCCTTGGGCTTAAGCGATTCTCTTGCCTCAGCCTTCCAAGTCGCTGGGACCACAGGTGCCTGCCACAAGGCCTGGCTTTTTTTTGTTGTTACAGTTGTCATTGCTGTTTTAACTGTCCGGGGCCAGGTTCGAATCTGCCACCCTTGGTATATGGGACTGGCGCCTTACCCACTGAGCACTACAGGTGCTACCCCTAGCATTTCATATTCTATTTGAAATTGTAGCTTGCCTCTTTATGTTAACTAGAATGTTTGCATAGTGGAAAAAATTCTATATTAAAATGGTTTCTTTCTTTTTTTTTTTTTTCCAATTTTTGGTCAGGGCCAGGTTTGAACCCGCCACCTCGGTATACGGGGCCGGCATCCTACTCCGTGAGCCACAGGCACCACCCAGGTTTCATCATTTTTGGGTGAAAAACCAAAACCAAAACAAAAAGACAATTTTGTTTAACAGCTCTCACAAAAAAAATAAAGCACGTTTCATCTAGAGATACATAGTGGTCTCATCATGTTTACAAGAAATTGTTAGTAGACTCAATTTCAGTTGACGTGGATTGTAGAAAGATTGTTAATGGCACTCTCTTACATTTAATATTATGAGTTTAGATAAATATATACTTTTTAATTAAGTATACCCGGACTCCTTTGTGGTTTTAAAACTAGAAGTGGACAGAAGTAGTTAGCACCAATCTTTTTTCTCCTGTTACTTTGCTGTTATCCTTTGAGCATGCTAGTCAGTAAGTTCTTTATGTTTCTGATTTTCATAGAAATAAATGTTATTGCTAGTGTTACTCAGTTCCATCATGATCCGTGGACATAAAGAGATGTGTAAAGACTTGTTTTAAAAAGCAGAACAGTAAGTTTGTTAGTAAAGAAAGACATGAAAATTGTCTTGAGAGAATTTGCCTACTAGATTGTTTCCAAAGTGGCTTCCTTCTGTGGAACTAGTAACTAAAGATGATCCTTGAAGAAAGCGTCTGTGATTAAGTTTGAAGAAACACTGTGTGCCATAAAAATGATGGCCTATTAAAGATTGACAGTGCACATTAGCATATTACAGGCTTTGAGACATTTTACAAGAATGGAATTTGCTAATAAGGCTTGTTTATCTTGCATTTTTAAAAGTTTTGGGACCATGAAATTTTTTAAAAAGTCAAATTTGTCTAGACTGTGAGAAATGCTGCCCTCTAGAGGCATAAACTCAATTGGTGCTACTTTTTTTTTTTTTTTGAGACAGAGTCTCACTATGTTGCCCTTGGTAGAATGCTGTGGAATCACAGCTCACAGCAACCTCAAACTCTTGGGCTTAAGCAATTTTCTTGCCTCAGCCTCCTAAGTAGCTGGGACTATAGGCGCCTGCCACACCGCCTGGCTATTTTTTGGTTATATTATCGTTGTTTGGCAGGTCCAGGCTGAGTTTGAACCCGCCAGCTCCAGTGTATGTGCCTGGTGCCCTAGCTGCTGAGCTACAGGAACTGAGCCAATTGCTCTTAAGTTTGAGTACAACAATGCAGCTTGGTTTTAATGTGTATAAATTGTGATGATTAATACTAACTAAATGTGTGATAACAAGGTAACCACATAGAAAAATTTTATGTCTAATTTTGTGAAAATTTTGGACAGTAGAATTGTAAGATAACCTCTTTTGAAATTGGACACGTGATATTAAGGCTGCTAATAATTTTTTTTTTTTTTAATTTGAGGTAAGAGTCTTGCTATGTTGCACTAGCTAGAATGCAGAGGTGTCATCATAGCTCACTGAAACCTCAAACTCCTGGGCTCAAGTGATCCTGTTGCCGCAGCATCCAAAGTAGCTGGGACTACAGGCTCATGTTGCCACACCCAGCTAATTTTTCTATTTTTTGTAGAGATGAGGGGGTCTTGTTCTTGCTCGGGCTGGTCTCAAATTCTTTACCTCAAGCAATACTCCTGTCTTGGGCTCCCACAGGGCTAGAATTTCCTGCGTGAGTCACAACTATGTGGTTGCTAATAATCTTTTGCATCCATTTCTTTATATGAGGAATTGTGGACACCCAGTACTTCAGTTCTCCAAACTCTGAGTCTCTTCTTGGCAGAAGCCATTTTTCTTTGTCTTCTTTGAAGACCTATAACAACAACTTAAAGCAGGTACCATTCAAAGGGAAGCCAGTTTCCTCATGCCCTATCCCAGAGTTCTCACTCTTTTTACACCTGTATCTGGAGTCAGATTGTATAATGCTGTGAAACTGAGATGAAAAGGATTTAGATAGTCAAACTGGAAAAAAAAGGATTACATATAAACTTTGTTTTTTTTTAGATTTTTGCTAACATGTCAACAAGAACTTCAAGAATATGTGTAGAAATGGATTTCGATGATGACTAAAAGAGGAAGAAAGAGAGAGAAAGAAATTTACCTTTGCATTTGGATGAATGTGTTGATATGCCAGAGATTCTGGATTCAGCGTTCTAGCTCAAGTGACTAGGAGGGGTTCTAATTGTTTATTCCTTTGTCTGGTCTGAGTATAAGCATTGGTTTATACTAAATGTAGTTGAATGCCTAAAATCTCATGGTATAATATAGAAGAAGTCAAAAGATTAGGAGAAAAAGGACTGATGGAATGATAACTGTGACCATTTACCCCCCATCTTCTGTTCCATCTCCAGTATTCTCTACTGAGAGGTCTAGAGGACATTTTGTTCACTGATCTAATGAGAAATACTTTGAGGGCAGTGCCAACATATATGAGAAGTAGTTTAATTGCTCTCATCTGTAGGTGCGAGGAGAGGAGATACTTCCTTTGAAATTGTTTTTTGATTTTTGAAGGGGATGGTTTGATTCTGAGACAGCTCTAAATTCCATAGGCAAGGTGCAGGCATCATTTTCCTAAGGTAGTGTGACAGACATGATGATCAGAGATACACTGACTTGAATTATTTTTTTGGCTATGGCTAAATGATTTTGGGATCCCTAGGATCTAAAATAGATGGGAAGTCCATTAAAGGTCTGCTTGATCTGTATAAACAAAACATTTTTGATCTCACAAGTGAAGGCCTGACTTGAACTACCATAAGAATGAATTATAGTTCTTCACAAAGTTTCTAGACCTGAGTCAGATGTATAGAATCTGTTCAGTTCTAAAGAAGTAGAATTGCTGTGTTTTTGTATTAAAAACAAAATCTTTTTCTTTTTCTTCTCTCCATTCCCACTCCCTTTTGGGGGTTTAGTCCATAGGTTATAGAAGGAAACAGGAAAGTGATATCATCCAGAGATTGTGCTGTTGGAGTTGTGTGCAATAAAAAGTCTCATCTCCATATGAGTAACGAGAGAATTTTCTGTATAGTCTTAGGTACAATCTGTCGGGCTTGAGAATCTTGATTAGAGCTTGAAGTTCACAGTAAACATGTATGTTCTTTGGTAGTCAAGACTTAGTCTTGACTAAGTTTGTGGTTTGTGGTTGTTCATTTCATATCCCCTCTCAATGTTGGGTAAAATCTGCCTGTTACTGTTCTATAGAGACAGAACACAACTTCCTAGCATTTCTTGCAGCTAGAACACACATGTGACTTGGGCTTCATTAGTGCATCTGGGTAAGATGTGAATTCAGAAGAGAGAAGCAAGGTAACAGCTCTTGCCTGGAATTGCTTCCTAATGTAGATGTTGGTTGGTAAGATGTTGAGCTTCTCTGAGGCAGTAGCAGAATCACTGGTGAGCCTTAGGATCCTAGGTTCAGCTTTCATGGTACCATGGCTCAAAGGTGGAAACAATTTGGTATAGATACTTAGGTATTTTTCTTGGCTTTATACTCTCAAGCTTATTGTTCAGTTCTCTGAGGAGAATTCTCTAATATATTTTAATAAATTCCTTTTCCATTAAAAGCACCTAAATAGGTTCAGTTGTTTGCAACTTAGAACGCTGATTAATTTTCTGATTTTACATATTTTATTTATTGTCAAAGTATTTTATTTTTCTAATTAAGATCTAAAAATTGTCAGGTACTTATACTCCATTTCTTTCTTCCTCAGAGCTCTACATTTCTTTTTGTGTTCGTTTTTTTCTCACTTAGAATGCAATTTTTGTACCTTTTGAATTGCTTCTTGTTCTTCACTATTCAGCTTAGGCTCTGCTGCTGTTTTGAAGCCTTTCTTGTACCATCCCAGCAGCCTGATGGATTTTTTTTCTTTCTTTGAATTCCAGTAACACTTGTTTAGGCATGAAGTGCTGGGTATTTTTTTTTCCCTTTTTGTGTGCATCTTAGCTCTCACACAAAATGATAAGCTCCCTGAAAACTGATAATATACCTTTTTATATCCCTTTCTTTATCCAGCAGAATATCTTACACCTACTAGATTCAGGGTTCAGCACAGTCACCCTCATAATGTGTAGTGATTAATGTTGCTGAGAAGCACAGTGATGTCAAGGCTGAGTGAACTGAGATAAGCTAGTTAGACTTGCTTTACCTTGGCCTAGTGAGACAAGTAGTCTGGTCATGAGACCCAATATCCATCTTCCTCATGGAGTCTGAGACTTGCCTGTCAGTAGTGGGCATCAGTAGGTGGCCATATTTTTTGAGTTACTGTCTTCATAATGTTTTATAATTTTTTTGCCTTGGCATGGCCTTCTGTTTCTTTCTATTCTTTCCATTGTACCCTCTGGAATTGCTATTAATAATCAGCAAGTTTAATATTTTTGGTCTCTTAAAGTTTGGTATAAATTATATAATAACTCAAGCAGACAAAAAAAATACCGAAAGTAACGTGGCAGACACTTGTAAACCCAACCTCAAGGTTAAACAGATGTTAACATTTTGCCTCATAAGTTAGTATAACTTATATCTAAGGCAGATACCTGGAAGTGGAATTGCTAATCACAGAGTCTAGGTGAACTACTTGATCTTTATCAGATATTGGCAAGTCCAGTCCAAAGTGAAGGTACCACTTTATGCCCCATCAAGATGGTTCCCCACATTCTTGTTGACATTTAGTTTTTATCCAGCTACTATATTTTGCCTGTCTGAAAGATGAGAACTAGAGTTTTGTAGTTTTTGTTTTCATTACTCTGATTTTTATGAAAGTTGAACATCTTTGCATATTTCTTTCATTTTTTTCCTCTGTTGGGTATTGGTTTTAATACTGATTTGTATTGAGTCTTTTATTAATATTAATATTAATGTTTTTGATAGTATGCACTGTGAATATCTTCTAGTCTGTGCGTTATCTTTTAACTTTGTTTAAAAGTTTTAGATGTACTGCATGAGTATATTTCTATATTTGTACAATCTCTATTCTGTACCACAGTATTTATTTGATTTGTCATTCATGTCATTATCATATTTTGTTACAGCATTTTTATGCCTTTTTTTTTTTTGCAGTTTTTGGCCGGGGCTGGGTTTGAACCTGCCACCTCCAGTATATGGGACTGGCGCCCTACTCCTTTGCGCCTTAGGCACCGCCCCGGTGTTACAGTGTTTTTAATATGGCTAGATAGCTCATTAGGGGAATCATCTGTCAATCAGATTGTCATATTTTATCCTTACCCCAAAGAAAATTTAGCAAAAAACAAAGCCCAAACCCTGTTGAGATTATGATTGGAATCTCATTGAGTTTATAGATTATAGTAGGAATAATTGTCATCTTTATATTGGAAGACTTTCACCTCTGTTCCAATTTAGTAGTATAGTTATATTGTTTTCTTCAGTATAAGCTTTATTGTTAGGTTCTTTATGATTTTTGTTAGCATTGTGAATGGTGAATTTTTAGAGAAATACATTTTGTAGGGGCCAGGTGTGGTGGCTCGCTCCTATAATTCTAGCACTGAGGGAGGCCAAGGCGGGTGGATTCTGAGCTCACGAGTTTGTGACCAGCCTAAGAGCGAGACCCTGTCTCTAAAAAAATAGCTGGGTGTTGTGGTGGGCATCTGTAGTCCCAGCTACTTGGGAGGCTGAGGAAACAGGATCACTTGAGCCCAAGAGACTGAGTTTGCTGTGAGCTGTGACACCACTGCACTCAACCCAGGGTGGCAGAGTGAAACTTTTGTCTCAAAAAAAAAATTTTGTGTTTTTTTTTTTGTAACTGATGATTATAAACCATTAATATGAGAAACAAATTGCTCTTTGTATACTGATTTTGTATCCAGTAACATTGTTGAATTCTTACTTGCAATGATAGATTCTTACGGGTGCCCTGTGCAGATAATCATATAATCAGTGAATAATGTTTGTTTAGTTGCTTTCTAGGCTTATGCCTCTTATTTATCTTGTGTTATTGACCTGTCTTGGACTGCTTTTCTATAACTGCAGGTCTTCCTGGTCTTGGCTTTATACATATGTTAGTATATGGAAAAGGAAGGGGGTTCTGAGAACTAAAATCTTTTATTAAGGGCCGGTAGTCTCATAATCTAGTCCCTACATATAGTCAAAGATTATAGGTTTAGACTAGCAGCCCATTGTAGGAGAGAAACACTGCCAACTTGTAATCTTACAAGTTTTTTCCTAACATATTACTGTTTTTTCTGTGATAATGACATTTAAAGATTTCTCTTTCATGGTAGCTAAAAGATTCATTTGAAAGAATGATTTTGATTTATCCTTTTTGGATGAAGTTTCTTTCCCCCCCCTTTTGTAATTTTACATTTTATAATCTTTGTCCATTTATGCCTTTTGGTTTTTTAGAAATTTCTTTATTTCAGATTAATATAAGGGTACATACCATTAGGTTACCTTGCGTTTGTTAGGTAAAGTCCAAGTTGTAGTTGAGCCCTTCACCTAGGAGGTGTGCCATATACCCCTACATCATGTTTGTTAGGTGAGAGCTTACTGAACCCTTGTCTTCCCCTCTTTCCCCCTTCTTGAACTTTATTTATTTATTTATTTATTTATTTATTTATTTATTTGCCACATAGACTGGCAATGTCCCAGATACAGGCTGCCTTGGAACCAAGAGAGGTGGAGAAGCCAGGTCTCCGTCAATCTGCAATGGACTTGGTATGTTGTAAGCCACTGACACTTTCAGATTGTTGTTACAGCAGCATGACCTGGCCTCTCCTAACTGGTACACTTGCATGAGATCCCACAGCTGGTGTGTGGTAGAGCCAGAATAGTTCATCACTGACTTTTATTTTTTATTTTATTTTTTTGAGACAGTCTCACTATGTAACCCTTGGTAGAGGGTGGTGGAATCACAGCTCACAGCAACCTGAAACTCTTTGGTTTAAGCGATTCTCTTGCCTCAGCCTCCCAAGTAGCTGGGACTGCAGGTGCCTTCCACAATGCCCAGCTCTTTTTTTGTTGCTGTTGTCATTGTTGCTTTAGCTGGCCTGGGCTGGGTTCGAACCTGCCAGCCTGGTTGTATGTGGCCGGTGCCCTACCCACTGAGCTATGGGCGCCACCTATTTATTTTTAATGTCACAATACATCATCATGAGTTTATTATACCTTGTGTCACACTTACATACTAATAATTCTCAAGAAACAGAGTTGGTTTATTGTAATGCTTATTTAGAAGATAGTCTTTTTTTGTTATTGTTGGGGTTTCATTGAGGGTACAAAGAACCATTGCATTTGTTAGATAAAGACCCTCCTATAATTTTGTCCTGCTTCCAAAATTTGTACCACACACTGTGACCCCCTCCCACCTCCTCCCTCCTTCCCTCGCTCTGCTTTCCCCTTCTCCCACCCTCCACCATGAAGGTCATTAATTGTCCTCATACTAGAATTGAGTACATAGGATTCTTGCTTCTCCATTCTTGTGATGCTTTACTAAGAATAATGTGTTCCACTTCCATCCAGGTTAATACAAAGGCTGTACAGTCTCCATCTTTTTTAGTGGCTGAATAGTATTCCATGGTATACATATACTACAGTTTATTCATCCCTTCCTGGGTTGGTGAGCTTTTAGGTTGTTACCACATATTGGCAACTGTAAATTGAACTGCCATAAGCAGTTTAGTGCAAGTGTCCTTATGGTAAAAAAATTTTTTTTCCTCTGGGTAGATGCCCAGTAATGGGATTGCAAGATCAAATGGGAGGTCTAGTTTGAGTTCTTTGAGGGTTGTCCATACTTCCTTCCAAAAAGGTTATATGAGTTTGCAGTCCATCAGCAGTGTAGAAGTGTTCCCTTCTCTCCACATCCATGCCAGCATCTGCAGTTTTGAGTTTTTGTGATGTGGACCATTCTTGCTGGGGTTCGGTGATATCTCAGGGTGTTTTTGATTTGCATTTCTCAATTAGGGACGATGAGCATTTTTCATATGTTTGTTAGCCATTTATCTGTCTTCTTTAGAGAAGGTTCTATTCATCTCTCTTGCCCAGTGCTATAAGGGATTGTTGGCTCTTTTTATATTCATTAATTTAAGTTCTTTGTAGATCCTAGTTATCAAGCTTTTGTCTGATTCAAAATATGCAAATATCTTTTCCCATTGTATAGGTTGTCTGTTTACTTCGGTTATTGTCTCCTTAGCTGTACAGAAGCTTTTCATTTTAATTAAGTCCCATTTGTTTATTTTTGTTGTTGTTGCAGTTGCTGGGGAAGTCTTCCTCGTAAAGTCTTTCCCCAGGCCAATAGCTTAAAGTGTTTTTCTCACACTTTCTTTGAGGATTTTTGTTGTTTTGTGCCTTCGATTTAGGTCTTTTATTGATCTTGAATCAATTTTTGGGAGTGGAGAAAGGTGTGGGTACAGTTTCAGTCTTCTACATGTGGATATCCAGTTCTCCCAGCACCGTTTATTGAATAGGGATTCTTACCCTCAGTGTATGTTTTTGTTTGGTTTATCAAAGATTAGGTGGTTATAAGATGTTAGTTTAATCTGGTTTTCTGTTCAGTTCCAGATGTCTATGTCTCTATTTTTGTGCCAGTA
>CAUYRH010177669.1:0-10459 GCA_963574655.1 Perodicticus potto
TGACATCACAGCTCACAGCAACCTCCAATTCCTGGGCTCAAGCGAGTCTCCTGCCTCTGCCTCCCAAGTAGCTGGGACTACAGGCGCCCGCCACAACGCCCGGCCAGTTTTTGGTTGCAGCCATCATTGTTTGGCGGGCCCAGGCTGGATTTGAACCCGCCAGCTCAGGTATACGTGGCTGGCGCCTTAGCCGCTTGAGCCACAGGCACCGAGCCAGAAGCCCAGGTTTTATCTACACTCTCCACTCACAGCGCAGGCAGGGTGGCATTCTCAGTCCCTCATGTCCAGGGAGGTCCCCCGAGGTGGTAGGACCACAGGACTGCCTCCACCACGCCACTCATACACCTTACAGGGACAGCTGCTCTCCGCATCAACCCAGGGGAGGGTTCTCCTTCTTAATCTTCCCTTTTATTTTTTGCTAAGATTTAGAATAGGTCCGCCTGAGAAAATGCACTTAATTGCGTCTATTGTTTCATTGATGAGACAGTGGGACAGCTGCTTAGGTCAAATTGCAGCTTCCACAAAGCCTGAGCCCAGCCCAGCCTCCCACCTTTACAGCAGCAGTTCTCAACCTGTGGGTCGCGACCCACAGGAACTGTATTAAAGTGCCGCAGCATTAGGAAGGTTGAGAACCACTGCTTTAGCGTTAACAGCAGAAGGCAACGTCCAGGTGGAAAGATGGAGCTTTCTGCTGACCCGGGAATTGGGGCTAGAAACTGGGCTTCATGTTCTCTGCCTGCCCAGCCAACAATTATTCAAATTCCTGTGATACTCTAGAGCAGAGTTCTCTAAAACAAGCTAGAAAACTTAGCCAGGTGGTTGTCCCTGAAGTCAAAAATGCCAATGGATGGAATCATCCAGAATCTTTGGCTGCTGTCTGGCCAGACGAGAGAAATGGAGAATCCGCTGAAAGGACCCAAGGCACTTAGGGGCCACCCCTTCTCCCCCCAACCACCTGCTCACATTCGGGTGGTGCTGTCTCTCTCTCTTCACGACAGCACCAAGTACGGAAGCCGGCTGTGGAGGTGGAAACTCTCAAATCGACAGCTGACAAGGTCAGCAGACAGATCATAAATGAGAATGCTGGAGTCCAGACTCCTCAGTATTAGGTTCTTTTTACCACAACACAATCAATTTAAGAAAAAGAAGACACCACCAAGGTTCTCTTCCATAAAATGCACAAAAATTAAAGTCATGATAGTTAAGCGGTGGCACTTTCTTTTAAAACGTATTATTCAGCTGTGAAAGATAATCCAAATATTGTCCCTCAACAGATTGGTTAAATAAACCATGGTCCATGATGAAACACCATGCAGCCATTAAAAAGAATGAGATAGGCTCAGCATCTGTAGCTCAGGAAGCTAAGGCGCCAGCCACATACACCAGGGCTGGAGGGTTCGAATCCAGTCTGGGCCAGCTACTTGGGAGGCTGAGGCAAGAGAATCACTTAACCCCAGGAGTTGGAGGTTGCTGTGAGCTGTGACACCACGGCACTCCACCCAGGGTGACAGTTTGAGGCTCTGTCTTCCGAAAAAAAAATGAGATAAATCTGTATGTGCTAACAGGAAAATCTGTCCAAGAGCTAGTAAATCTTCATTTCTATTTTAAAAGTATATATATATACATACATACACATACACACACACACGCCGTGCACGCGTGCATACACACATATTTGCTTAATAGTATATTTTAAAAATGTGTAAGGCCAAGTGCAGTGGCTCATGCCTGTAATCCTAGCACTCTGGGAGGCCAAGGTGGGTAGATTGCTTAAGTTCAGGAGTTAGAGACCAGCCTGAGCAAGACTGAGACCCCCGTCCCTACTAAAAACAGAAAAACTAGCCAGGCGTGATGCAGTCACCTGTAGTCCCAGTTACTGGGAGGCTGAGGCAAGAGGGTCATGTGAGGCCAAGAGTTTGAGGTCGCTGTGAGCTATGACGCCACAGCACTCTACCAAAGACTACAGAGTGAGACTATGTCTCCAAAAAAAAAAAAAAAAAAAAAAAGCCTGTGAAATACCAAACTATTATTGGTGATACTAGTAGTTTCTAGGTGGGTAAAGGAAGATTTGAGTTTTTACTTTATACAACTCAGGATTTTTTTTTAATAGCAAGCACGAATTATTTATAATGGAAAAAAAGGCCTAAAAAATAAACCGTGTAACTAATTACTCCCCGTAGCCTGATGGAGCTACCATGTTCTAGAGATGAGGAAAACCCAGCCCCATAAAGGAGAAGGAAACTCATTTGTGGATGTTGGGTAGGGGGGTCCTCTTCAGCCTCTCCCCTTAACTACTGTCTATAATTCTCTTTTCACACATTCTGTTTCCTAGTTTCTCCTCTGGTTAAATACTTAAACAAAATGAGGTTTTGGTGCCTGAAATCTCAAAATCTCTCTCTCTCAAACACATACACACACACATATGCCTGCCACCTACTTTCCCCTAAAGAAATATAAATACGTACAAAGAAATAAAAATAGAAGAAGGGAAAAGGAACAGTGTCAGGAAGGAGGGAGGCCAGGGGCTGTAGGCTATACTGACACATTCTGGTTTCGGGCGCTGAGGGGCTCCGAGCTACCCCCAGGCTAGGCGAGGACTTAGAGCATCCTAAGAATTAAAAAATAGGGGTGGGGCCTATGATTCAGTGGGTAGGGCGCCGGCCCCATACACAGAGGCTGGTGGGTTCGAACCCGGCCCTGGCCAAACTGCAACAAAAAAATAGCCAGGCATTCTGGCGGGTGCCAGTCCCAGCTAGTCAGGAGGCTGAGGCAAAAGAATTGCCTAAGCCCAGGAGTTGGAGGTTGCTGTGAGCTGTGTGACGCCACGGCACTCTACCGATGGCTTATAAAGTGAGACTCTGTCTCTACCAAAAAAAAAAAAAATTAAAAAATAGAACAGGTCAGCTTGTCTTTACCGTCAGAGCCTCCTCATTCCTTTCCAATGACACAAATGGAAAGCCTGTTATCTCTTCTCTTGGATGGAAAGAAAAACCTTTTTAGTTTCCACCAGACTTGGCAGATTCCCAGGACGAGGCAGCAAAGTGTTAGCTCAGGGCTCACAGAGCTAGTGGAGCTGAATGGCAACCCGGAGAGTTGATCTAAGTCTCACCCTAGGGGGGTCTGCACAGATGAGACAGAGGCAGGGGTTGGCGGGTGCACCCACTGCACAGACGGAGCCCTCCTGGGGCTGTGTGAGCCCAGAGCCACCTGAGTGCTCCCAGGGAGAAGTGGGACAAACCATAGGTGCTTCTTCCTGGCTGCGGGGCGGTGGAGGGGAGGGAGGCAGGGGAGAGGGACTCCAGCACCTTCCTTGAATTAAAGAGTTGCTCTACTGTGTTATATGTTATTGGTTGTTATGTATTGACCTGAAGTCGGCTTAAGTTTGATGCTATTACCTGTTTGAAAACCACCCATTTGCAGAAGTGGAAACTGAGGGCCAGAGACAGGAAATGCCGTGCACACTCACTTCCTTAGATAGCAGGAACCAGATGGCTGGCAGGGGTCAACTTCCCCTGCAGCCCCAGCCCCCTGCCCCTGATGACCAGTCCCAGCTGCCAGATTCACTCCAAACTGATTGCTGGGTGCCTTCCTGCAGCCATAGCCCCAGTCTGAATATCTAACATTTCCCTGCCAAGGGGCTTTGTTCTTAAGAACAAAACCATTCCTCCAATTCTTATTGCAGATTTAAACCCAGCTGCTGCAAGAGAATAGAAGTACTGATTTTTCTACAATCATTGTAACAACCTTTGAGACAAAAACTTTGTCCTTACTAGGGCGGCAATTACTAAGCATCTCTCTCCCCTCAGGTCACTTATTCAATCAGGACTTTGAACTTTGTCCTGATTTGTTCCTCCTGTCTCCACTTAGATCCCTACAGCACACAGAATAAAGTCCAGGCTCCCTTATGGGGCTTAGTGAGAGGCACGAGGCTGTCCTAATCCAGCCTCGTAGCTGGTCCTGGGCCAGCTGGTTATCCCCTCAGAGCCTCTGTTTGCTTAGCTGAGAAGATAAGAGAGGATTAGAATCGCCAGACATATTGGTGCTCAAAAAAAGCTGTAGGATGGGCGGCTCCTGTGGCTCAAAGGAGTAGGGCGCCGGCCCCATATGCCAGAGGTGGCAGGTTCAAACCCAGCCCTGGCCCCAAACTGCAAAATAAAAAAAAAAAAAAGCTGTAGGTACAACCCACGTGTCCACCAGTAGGGTGAATGGATAAACAGAACATGTTACCATGAAGTATGATTCAGTCTATAAAAAGAAGGTAATGATCCTTAAAGACACTATGCCAAATGAAATAAGCCAGTCACAAGAAGACAAACACTGTGGGATGCACTTATATGAGGCCCCTCGAGTATTCAAGTTCACAGACAGAGAAAGTAGAATGGGGTTGTCAGGGGCCGGAGATGGGCAGGATGAGGAATTAGTGTTTCATGGGGGACAGAGCTTCAGTTTGCAGAGATAAAAAAAGTTCTGGAGATGGATGGTGGTACTGGTTGCACAAAGATGT
The DNA here is from genome assembly GCA_963574655.1 of Perodicticus potto. Classification (NCBI taxonomy): domain Eukaryota; kingdom Metazoa; phylum Chordata; class Mammalia; order Primates; family Lorisidae; genus Perodicticus; species Perodicticus potto. Next base: position 4,505 of record CAUYRH010177669.1, read on the forward strand.
GGATGTCCTTAATGTCACTTAAAGATGATTAAGAAATGGTAAATTTTATGCTATGTGGGTTCTGCTATGATTTTAAAAAAAAAGAAAAACATTTTCAATAAGCTAAATACCATTGCTAAATATTGTAGACGTGTTTTGATCAAAATATGACATGATAAAACTATTACAATTGTCCCTCAGTATCCAAGGACGATTGGTTTCAGGTCCCCCTCTTAATACCAAGATCCATCGGTGCCCGATTCCCTCATATTATGGTGCAGTAAGCATGTGCTTACTGCACACAGCCTATGCACATTCTCCTGTATGCCTTAAATCATCTCTGGATTACTTCTAATACCTTACACAATGTAGGGTTAATTAAATAATTATTTATTTTCTTTTTTATTTGTATTACTTTTATTGTTGTATTGATATATATATATATATTTTTTTGAGACAGAGTCTCACTATGTTGCCCTCGGTAAAGTGCTGTGACGTCACAGCTCACAGCAACCTCAAACTCTTGGGCTTAAACAATTCTCTTGCCTCAGCCTCCTGAATAGCTGGGACTACAGGTGCCCACCACAACGCCCGGCTATACTTTGGTTGCAGTTGTCATTGTTGTTCAGCAGGCCCTGCCTGGGCTCAAACCTACCAGCTTCGGTGTATGTGGCAGGCGCCCCGCTCACTGAGCTATAGGTGCCAAGCCTATACTGATATTTTTTATTTTCAAATATTTTTGATCCAAGAATGGTTGACTACACAGATTCTTTGTGGAACTTGAGGACATGGAGAACCAGAAGTATTTTCTTTTTACTATGTCCTACAATTACAATTAATATGAATTTTTTTTTTTGAGACAGAGTCTCATTTGGTCACCCATGGTACAGTGCCGTGGCATCTTAGCTCACGGCAACTTCAAACTCTTGGCTTCAAGTGATCTTGCCTCAATCTCTCAAGTAGCTGGGATTATAGGCACCCACCACAATGCCCAGCTATTTTTTAGAGCCCGGGTCCCAGCTCAGGCTGGTTTTGAACCTGTGAGCTCAAGCAATCCACCCGCCTCGGGCTCCCAGAGTGCTAGGATTATAGGTGTGAGTCACCGCACCTGGCCTTAATATAAATTTTTTTTAAAGGCAGTATTTCTCCCAATGTGGTCTGGAGACCCTTGAAGATCCTTGAGGCTCTTTTAAGGAACACAGGCCAAAACCAGTTTTATAATAATGCTAGCATGTTACTTATCTCTTTCACTCTTGTCCTGTCATTAAGTGCCCAGTAGAGTTTTCTAGAGGATACAAAATGTGGTAGAGCCTGAACACAAAACTAGAAATCAGAATTCGGCTATGTATATTACTAAGCCAGACATGAAAGGGATTTGAAAAATATAGTATTTTAAAAAATAAAAATGTTATTTGCATTAACATGGGCAAAGCTTACTGTTATTTTTAAATGAATTAGTTAACTATTTTAAAGTTTTAATTTGGGGCGGTGCCTGTGGCTCAAGGAGCAGGGCGCCGGCCCCATATACTGGGGGTGGTGGGTTCAAGCCCGGCTCCAGCCAAAACTGCAAAAAAAAAAAAATTTTAATTTGGCTGGGCGTGGTGGCTCACGCTTGTAATCCTAGCATTCTGGGAGGCTGAGGCAGGTGGATTGCTTGAGCTCCTGGGCTTGAGACAGCCTGAGCAGGAACGAGACCCCATCTCTACTAACAATACAAAAAACTGAGGCAAGAGGATAGCTTGAGCCCAAGAATTGGAGGTTGCTGTGAGCTATGATGATGCCCTGGCACTCTACCCAGGATGACAGCTTAAGACTCTGTCTCAAAAAGGAAAAAAAAAGTTTCAATTTCTAGCCTCTAGCCTGGTAAATATCAACATGTATGACTCAATGTCTCAGATTAATTAAAGCTCTTTGAGGTCCTTGATACTTTTTAAGAGTGTCATGGGCCTAATTCCACAAAGTTTGAGAATCAGAGGAATAAAGAAAAGCTATTGTTCCTGACACAGTCAGGGTCCTTCAAACTCTGCTCCTGAGAACCCAGTGCCTCTCACTCACTGGCAAGGATTGGTTGTCCAGGTTCCACCTGGAACGTGGCCCAGTGTGTCCCTTCCCTGGGGCCTTCAGTGCTGATGCTCAAAGTGCCGTCTCAGTGCCACGCATAAGCTGGGGCTTTGCTGGGAATGCCCGTTCTTTGGCCCCAGCAAACCTACTCAGTCAGAACCCTGGGGGTGCTGCCCAGGGATCTGTGTTTACTGAAGCCTTCCGATGTGAGATGATGTTTGTGGATCACTGAGAAAAAGATGGAGAATCCCAGAATGTCCCAGAATGTGTGCTGGGGAGGCCTGGCTAGGCAGTTGGTTAATGTGCGTATAAGTTAACTGGGGAATTTGGGAAAATGCAGAGCCTTGTTTGGTGGAGCTGCAGGGGCCTCCAGAGCCTATATTTCTAAGCAGCATCTCAGCAAGATCCATGCTGCTGCCTCCGGGCACCACGCCTGGCACTGTAAGGCCCACCAGGCCAGCAGCTCTCAGCCTCTATTGAAATAGTAAGATGAGAGCTGGGAATTCTTCTCCTGGAAAAACACATGCACACAGTAAATCTAGTGGGCAATTTCCAGATGTTCCAGGCCTTCTGGAACCTACCTGGAGGACCCCTGACTACCCTGTTAGGAACTCCCTCAATTCCCATGATATTGTCCCCTGGGGGGACACAGGGAGAAAACACCATCTACAAGCCAAGGAGGGAGGCCTCAGGAGACACCAGCCCTGCTGGCACCTTGATCTTGGCCTTCCAGCCTCCGGAACCATGAGTGAATAAATTTCTGTTGTTGAAGCTGCCTAGCCTCTGCTCTGGCAGCCCCTGCAATGTAATATACCATCTACTCGGTATCCGTCCCTCCAGATTAAGACTACTTCAAACTTAATCTTAGGTTTGATTCCATGTGAACCAAAGGAAGCTCACAGCTTCCCACACTCAGGCTGTTTGGCCTGGTAGGGCCTCGGCCCTGCTGTAGGGCGTAGGGTTGATACACTGAGCACCTTTAAAGTGCTGCTGGAGGCTTCAGGGGTCTTCCTGTATGAGGTCACGGCCTGAATCATATAGCTGCCATCTTGTCAATGGAAACTATCATGAGACAAGAGTTACTGGTTGACTGAAACTGGCATGGTTGTGGTCCTCACTGTCAGTGGTGCCTCCTAAGAGGAGCAGAGGGCAGAGGCTAGGAGAGGGAGGTGGGGAGACCTCTCATACTCTTTGTTAATTAATTCCATCCATTCTTCTCGCTTTAGAGTCTGAAGGAAACATCTTTGATTCTCTCTGGAATTATCCAGATGCAGCTGGAGTTTGGGGTCCAGAGCCTGCATACAGATCAGTGGAAGGTGGCAGGTGAAGGGGGCCATGACGCCAGATGACATTGACTCCCGACACAGCTCTCAATGAACTCCAGTCAGCGGTGGCGCAGACACCCCAATATATATATATAACTCTCTGTCCAGGGGACATCTTTGTGGCACAAGGGTTGATCCACTTGGGGGTTGCTGCAGGGTTCGTATGCCCAGAGTGCTAGAATCACTAAGCTCACTTCTCAGTGGGCAGAGACGCCAGAGCTGTGAGGCCCACAGCTGTCACTAAAAGAGGTGGGTTTCACCAGCCTTGTGGCCAGAAAACCTGCAGGGGGAGGCTCTCCATGTGCACTGTTCTCCATCCCAGGATTTCACAGAAGCAGAACTTGGTGCACCCTCCCTGCACCGCCCCCATGGGCCCACCACCCGAAGCACACACACAGAAATGCCTTCACCTGGAAGGCGCCAACCAAGTGCTGCAGCCAGTTTCACCTGGGCCCATTGGTAAAAGCTTTTCTGTCCCGAGACGCGCAAACAGGAAGGAGAGAGGGAGGGGAAGACAAACCCTCGGGGGCCCACACTTACTGGTTCTTGGAAGTAGAGCTGGTAATCGAAAACTGGGTTGGCTTTGATAAACTCCATGGGGGACTCATTGGGATTTGCTGGTAAGAAGGGAGTATTCAAACTGGCCACTGCCCTATAGAGATGAGAGGCAACAAGACAGACCCCGTAAGAAGAGAGTCTACAAGAACGAGGAAGGGCCTTGTGTGTCACACCGAAACTCAGAGCCGGGAAATTACATGTACAAGATCTCAACTAGCAGTGTATGGGAGAATGGGATCAGAACTCACATTTCTTAATTCATAGTGTTTTTTCCCCTCACTAAATTGCAATATTTCTCACCTACTTGCTTTAGACACCTAAATACATACACACACACACACACACACACAGTATATCAACCTATTACAATATGGAGACATTTGAATCTCTCTCTGGTTTTTAAAAATGCATTCATTCTTTTCCTTCCCTTTATTCACTCACTGTATTTCCTTGGGGTTGAGTTTAATTCTGTGTGAAATAGTAGAGGAGAGAGAAAAGTAAAATAAATAGGGGCGGTGCCTGTGGCTCAGTGAGTAGGGCACCGGCCCCATATACCAAGGTGGCGGGTTGAAACCCAGCCCCGGCCAAAAACTGCAAAAAAAAGAAAAAGAAAAAGAAAAAGAAAACAAATATAGTTTCTCTCCTCCAGGAGCTTATTCTAATTTAATGAGGAAGAAAAGACAATACACACAGGGTCACAGTATGGGGCTAGTGTAGTCAGGGGAGTTTAAGGAGGGAGGAATTTCTGGCTTTGTGCTTCATGGAAGAGCTTATGGACAAGGGAGCATCTGAGCTTGGTTTTAAGGGCGGGGAGAGGTGAGGAGGGGAAATGCCAGCTGGGAGGAACACATCACCAGGTAGCATGAGCAGGTTCTAGAAGGGGGCAAAGCTTACAATTGTGCTGGGGTGTGTTGGAAAATTAAAACGGAAAGGCAGGGAGAGCTTGGACATGAAAGGCCTGAGTCTGGACTTGATACCTTAGAAGCCAAAAATAAAAAAAAAACCCCGGAGGGCTTCTGAGAAGAGGGGAGGGTGGCTCAAAGCTGCAGTCAGGAGGATTAGTTAAGTGATGCCAGATCACACGGGTGCAGAGAGAGAAGCCAGAGCACAGAGACCCAGCCAGCAGACCACTGTGTTGTCCCTTACCCTAGGAGGGAGCAGCGTGGATGACAGCAGCAGGTATGAAAAGGGGGGGTGTGGCCCGGCACCCGCAGCTCAGTGAGTAAGGCACCGGCCACATACACCAAACCTGGTGGGTTTGAGCCCGGCCCGGGCCTGCTAAACAACAATGACAACTGCAACCAAAAAATAGCCAGGCATTGTGGCGGGCGTCTGTAGTCCCAGCTACTTGGGAGGCTGAGGCAAGAGAATCGCTTCAGCCCAAGAGTTTGAGGTTGCTGTGAGCTGTGACACCACAGCACTCTATCGAGGGCGACATAGTGAGACTCTGTCTCAAAAAAAAAAAAAAAAGGGTGGCACCTGTAGCTCAAGTGGTTAAGGCACCAGTCACATACACCAGAGCTGGCAGGTTCGAATCCAGCCTGGGCCTGCCAAACAATGACAATTACAACTGAAAAATAGCTGGGCGTTGTGGTGGGTGCCTGTAGTCCCAGCTACTTGGGAAGCTGAGGCAAGAGAATCACCTAAGCCCAGAAGCTGGAGGTTGCTGTGAGCTGTGACGTCACAGCACTCTACCCAGGGTGACAGCTTGAGGCTCTGTCTCAAAACAAAAAAAAGAAGGCTTGGCACCTGTAGCTCAACGGGCTAAGGCGTCAGCCACGTACACCTGAGCTGGCGGGTTTGAATCCAGCCCGGGCCCACCAAACAACGACGGCTGCAACCAAAAATGGCCGGGCGCCTGTAGTCCCAGTTACTTGGGAGGCGGAGGCAGGAGACTCACTGGAGCCCAGGAATTGGAGGTTGCTATGAGCTGTGATGCCATGGCACTCTATCCAGGGTGACAGCTTGAAGCTCTGTCTCAAAAAAAAAAAAAAAAAAAAAGAAAAGAAAAGAAAAGGAGGGATGGATCTGA
>CAUYRH010177670.1:0-14763 GCA_963574655.1 Perodicticus potto
TTTTTTTTTTTTTTGAGGCAGAGCCTCAAGCTGTCACCCTGGATAGAGTGCTGTAGCATCACAGCTCACAGCAACCTCCAATTCCTGGGCTCAAGCGAGTCTCCTGCCTCCACCTCCCAAGTAGCTGGGACTACAGGCGCCTGCCACAACGCCCAGCCATTTTTTGGTTGCAGCCGTCATTGTTTGGCGGGACCGGGCTGGATTTGAACCCGTCAGCTCAGGTGTACATGGCTGGCGCCTTAGCTCGTTGAGCCACAGGCGCCGAGCCAGAAATGCTTTACCTTCTTGAGCAGAAAACTGTTCTTCTGCCTCTGCGTATTCCACACGCGAACACACACTGCTCACTGTACTGTAACCCACCTCACCTACTACCTGCCTCGCACCCTGCGTCCTGCACCTCTCCAGGCATGTGACGCTACTCAAAGTTTGAGGGCTTGTCACTTGAAAAAGTCATGTCCGCCCCACCTACCAAGTGGATTACTAGGAAAAGTATCCAAAAGCATGATTCCTAAAATTACGCTCCACTGTCCAGCCATATTAAAATCAACTGAGAAGAATCTCTTAGTATCTCCACAAACACTGAACATCCTGGGCTTGGGATGCTTGGAATTTTAACAGGGAACCCAGGAATACGTGTCCCTGACTAATTCGGAGGCACCTGACACCATGAAGGTTGCTTGACAAGAAGAACAAATAAGTTCCCTAAACCTACTCTTTGAAAATAAATAACCTCACTGCACATTGAATTGTACCACGAGAAATGAATGTTTTATTTATTTATACTGTGGGTGGTACTTATAGAAAGTTGTGGAGGTGGTAGAGATTTGTCCCTGAAAGGTATTTCAGGGATAAATTGGTTCTGTGAGTTAAACTATGAATCATGGCATTATTGATGAGATTAGATGACTAAAAAACTTAAAAGGGAAAAACTGGAAAAGGAAATTCATGAACTGGAAAACCAGTTTTTCAATATAGAAGGTTAACTTTATTTGAAGGTCACCAAAGGGACACCAGAGTATTCTATTAATTCTTTGGGAATCACCTCAAAATATGAATAGAGCAAGAGTGTTACCTTCAAATATCAGAGAACAAATAATACAGATCTTTCATCAGCTGGAGAAAGGGCTGTGTGCCAAACCCCTCCTGGTTAAACATCAAGTCAACCTTAAACACTGATCATACTGTTTCTTTATTTGAAAATTATTGCCCAGGAACTGCTAAACAAACAGAGGTCCAATTTTGACTTCTAAGAAACACAAATCAGACTGAGTCGCTGTTAAACTATCATATAGTGAAGTATTAAAGCAACAGCATGATGTATGAGCACTTGAGATCTATATTGCTGGGTTTTTAAAGAAATGGAAAGGGGAGACTAAGCACTCAAAAAATCAACAGGAAATAGGCTGCACTATTTTTGCATAGTAGCATAAAAGAAAACAATCATTTAGGGACTCTTAAGTTTAAAACAACTAAAATTAATACAGTAAAAAGGAAGAAGGCACAGAAATGAAGTGGTGTATATAACCACAGGGAAAAGGTGCCTTTACTACTGTGGTTTTAAAGAGACTGAATTAAGGTCAACAACGACACGCCAGGAGGTTATGAGAACAAACAGGATCACTGTCACTGAACTATCAGTCTAAATTAACCTTTTAAATAGATTTAAAATTAGTAACATCTACTATGTCAAGGGCACTTGAATGCATCACTGGAGGGTGTAAGTTGTATTTCCACCTCTAATGTTCATTTGTAATTTTTATAATGTCACAGAAGTCACTTGCACGCTTATTTGAAATATGTTGAGAATAAATCCAGCCTCTCATCCTACACACAAATGCTGAAGCGATAAAATGCCAAATATCAAAATGCCTCGATGTTTATTATTTTGTATAGGGTCATTATCATTTTCATAATATCAATACTTGTAAATCTCATGTTTATTTTGTTATTCATTTTATAGATTTTGATATGTTATGTATTTTATATATGTGTGAATTAAATACATTTGTAATTTTTATTATTTATTTGTTATTCAGTTTGCACCACAGCTAATCAGAGTTGTTTTGGATTCAAACACAGAACAAAGAGTTATCGATTGACTGTGCCAAGTGCTATGGGGGAAGGTGGTGGTGTAACAGTGAACACGTCTGTCCTCATGGCTCCTCCAATCTGAAGGATAAGATGGCTTTCAAATCCTGCTGTGCGTACACATATCTTTACACGTGGTAAGCGAGGCAAGAAAGGAAAGGACAGAGTTACAGGAGAGTTTTAAAGAGAATGATTTAAATCACCTTGGTGATCAGGGACACCATCTCTAAGGAAATGATATTTAAGCTGAGTAGGTGACTAGTGTTTAATGGAGGTCAGGAAAGGAGGAGAAAGTGAGGAAAGGGAGGTGATATGTACGGGAGAGGCTGGGGACAGTTGGAAGAGTGGGAAATGCCACGGAGGGTGGATCCTGATGGAGGAAATAAATGGATATGGTCCATGGGAAGTGGACCTCTTCCAGGCTTGGTTCCACATTTTGTCGGGACAAGTCTATTCTGGTTTGTCCTTAGCCCTGGGATATAACAATTGGTCCTCGGGTGTGGTCTTTACTTCCAAAGCAACGTGGCATTTCATTTAACTAGTCCCTGTAAACAGGCAGCACTTGAACTCCAACAGAGGTCTTCCCCCACTAGGTAGGTTGGACCCTTCCAGCTCCCAGCTCCTCTGACCTCCCAGGCTCCTTGGAATCTCATCTTAAGTATTAAATCCAGGAATCAGCCAAGCATTGGAGGGGAATGTGTTTGTAAGATCAGGGACCCTCCCTCTCAAACCTTTGTCTTTTGAATATTCCCTCTTCAATTCCCAGTCACTCTGGCAACCTTAAACTCTGACCTCTGACCTCCCCCAGTCTAGTAAAATCTGGCTACATTTTGCTTATCCTTGGGATTTTAGATGCGTATCTCGTGGAGTTTGTTGCTCTGCTTTAAATAATCAAGATCTCTCACATTTCTGCCTGATTTTGAGTTGAACTGTACAACTCTGAAGCAGGTTTATAGAATACATCTTATCTAGCACTTGTCAGTTTAGTCCAGTAAAGGCTGCACTGCCACAACTGATAACCAAAAAGAAAATCTTTTTGTGAACTTTCATAGTTACTTTGATCCATTAATTTATTTTTTTGGGGGGGGGAATAAACACATTCTATTATTCCCTCTTATTTATTATGTGAAGTATTTCTTTGGAGAGAAATTCACTCTCTTCTACTTGATTACCTTGATGTACTGATCATATAGGAAAAGTAGGAGGAATGCTTTATACTCTTCCTTCATTAATCAGTTTTCAAAACGAGAAGCTGGATCCTTATTGGTCTCCCATCGGTGACCAATAGAGCTTTTCATTTTGTTTATTATTATCATGAACCCATTTACTTAAACATATTTAATTAGTTTCAAAACATGGCAATTATTACCCTTATTGATGCTAAAACACTTCCGTTTTTGGATCAGTGAGAGCCTCCTTCATTGGCCCTGAATTCTTTTGACAGGGCACTGATGGGTTTTTCATCGTTTCCTTATTTTCCAGGACTATAATAGCTAACTTTATTTTAATTTGAATAGAACTCCACTTATCCTCAAATTAGGATCTTAAGACTATAAACTGTGCAAAGAATTAGAGAATGCATCCTCTTAGATTTTAGGGCAATCAGAATCTATCTTCTTTTTAAACTTTGACATAAAATAGAATTCCTTGGCTACTCTACTAGCTGATAAATGATCTGAATGCAGGAATTGTCTCACTTTAGTCAAGCTTTTACCAGTTAACATGTGAGAGTTGCTCAGTAAATAGATCTTGAATTTAATTATAATTATTCTTTATAGTAAATCTAACAAATTTACTGCTTTTCTTTTTTTCTGCTAATCAGACGCATCATATGAGAAATCAGTGTCCTGAATAGACAAAATACTTTTATTAAGCATTCTTTCAATGTTTTTTTTTTCACCCAGGTGAATATCCATTTTTCTCAAGCTACTTTTTTGTATTTCCTATTTATATGTATTCTCAACTGAAATCTACTTATGGTAGAATGTAAGTCCAACTTTCCATATTGTTTTTACATTATAAAATGTACATTCTTATTTTTAAAAAGTTAACTTGAGTTTTATAATTATTGATGTATGTCCCATTTATTAAACACAATGTTCTCATAAGCACTTAAGTAATTAAACACAATAGTTTGACACTCCTGTACGTTTACTCTGACCCAGTCTTCTTAGTTCTCCCAGTGCCCTATTCCTGATCTTTAACAGGTTGAATATGCCATTAGGAAGACGAGGAAAGCATTGCTGAAGCTCCCCATTCATCCACTCCTCTGTCCAGGAGACTAATAACAGAAAAAAGACATCTGGGTGAAACCCAATATAATGAAGGCATGCTGTTATTAGGAGAAGAAATGTTAGGTTGTTCTATGAGTGGGTGAAATCATCCCTGATCTCAATGTGGGATACCAGGGAAATTGTCAAAACCAGTAATTTCTTTGTGGAGAAAAGAAAATGAGTAAGAGAGCTCTCTCGGCAGAGGAATGAAGGCTGGATGCTACAGGCCTCTTGCAAATGCCTCCAGACCAGGAAAATCCTGAAATCATGGCATGTTACAGAAAGTGAAATTAGTTCATTTGGCTTGATAGTTGGATATTCTTCTTATTCTGCTGGGGATGAGGATGAGAAGATCATGGATCACAAAATAAGAGTATTTATACAGGAATTAGAGAGAAGGAATTTAGAGACTATACTAAGGACAACTACCTCAGCAATTTATCAGCAATTAAAGAACATCTCCTGTGTTTAACTGCCCCTTCCTAAGGGCATCTTGAATACATTCACTTTCACCCAGTTATGTTCCTTCCCCTACCTTTGTTTACTTTTCTTTGAGACATTCAGTAAAGTAGTATTTCTTTACCATCAAACATTTTCTTTTCCTTTCTTTCTTCTACCAGTTATTTCTTTCCGGACATCTCTTCTCTAGATTTATAAACATGTTCACAGCTGCTATCGCCAAGATATCTGAAATTTATACTTTCTCTTTGATCCCATAAAATTTAGCTTCTATTTCTCTCATTACTCAGGGAAGACCTTTAAGTTTACTGACATAAAAGTAGAACATGCATTTTGATATGGATTTTCCATTCACTTGATGTTCCTTCATAACAAGTTATTGCTCTAACTCACTGGGGTAGAGGGCAATAAAATTACATGTGGTTGGTTCTCACAATAGCTATTTTTTTTTTTTTTGCAATAATCAGGGGACTGGCTTGCATCTATAACTTCAGTAAACACATGTATTAGGCATGAGGGGGGCCTGGCATAAAAATGTTTATACTACCTAAAAAATAGAATAAGGGACCTGCTTTTATAATGATAAAAATGCATTCCACTTTTTCAAGTTGTGAATAGTTGTTCATATATAGCGGTTGATAGTTTTGTTTTGTTTTTTTGTAGAGACAGAGTCTAACTTTATCGCCCTCAGTAGAGTGCCGTGGCATCACACAGCTCACAGCAACCTCCAACTCCTGGGCTTAGGCGATTCTCCTGCCTCAGCCTCCTGAGTAGCTGGGACTACAGGCACCCGCCACAATGCCCGGCTAGATTTTTAGTATTTTTATCTTGTCATTTTTGTCTTCTTTTTTTTGAGACAGAATCTCATTATGTCACCCTGGATAGAGTGCCGTGGCATCACACATCTCACAGCAATCTCCAACTCCTGGGCTTAGGTGATTCTCTTGCCTCAGCCTCCCGAGTAGCTGGGACTACAGGTGCCCACCACAACGCCCGGCTATTTCTTTTGTTGCAGTTTGGCCGGGACTGGGTTCAAACCCGCCACCTTTGGTACATGGGGCCAGTGCCCTACACACTGAGCTACAGGTGCCACCTGATACCTTTATTTTTATGGTTTGGGATTCATTGAGGGTACAAAGAATTCGGTTACACTGATTGCATTTGTTAAATAAAGACCCTCTTATGTTTGTGTCCTGCCCCCAAGAGGTGTGACATACACCATGACCCCCACATCCCCTTCTTCCCTCCTTTTTCCCTGGTACCTCACTTTATACTTTTATAATTACAGTGGTACAATAAGGGGAACATTTCATGATTTACTAATAATAATGATACTTACATAAGTTTTAGTTCTACATCTTTAACCCAGAGGGCTTGGAGTTCCCACCTTCCATATTTCAAAGGCACTTGAACTCCATGAGTCAACAATGGGATTAATCATACCTTTGTTCCCTTCTGGAATTTATTTATTCTCTAGTGCCCCACCCCAGTAAAGGATACCTCCTACCAGATGGTTGTTCAAACTTCAGACATAGTGACAGAGATCTCTTAATGCAGTATGTGTAGAATAATTCGAATTCAGCCTACCTCGCTTTACCAAGAGCTGTTCTGTAGTTTGGGGCTCTGCTGCCACTTCCACAGACAAGAGCAAACATGCTAATGAGCTGCTGTTTTCAGATTTAATCCTCCAACCTATGGCCCTCATTTCAGTCTGAACGACCAACTCAAACGACCATTCCATCCGTCGCTTTCCTTGGGGTTGACTGGGGTTCACTTCTCTCTGGACTATCCTCTCAGCTTCCCACGTGACGTATCTGCTGGTCAGTTTCAAAACCTACTGTTGCAAACTTTCTTATACTAATCTCGATTTATTAATCACTTCATCCCTCACACTCTATACTATCTCTACAATATTTGGCATTTAGTTTGTACAATTTTGCCCATACCTATCTTTATTTAAAGAATATATTATTTCAGAATTTCTCCCTAGAACCACTACCACCGGAGTACCACTTCTCTTTTAGCAAGTGCCAATAAACACTAAAAAGGCGAATACATGCATGATTAACGTAGTTGTCAAGAACACTGGCTCTAAAAAGTGATGGATCTGATTTTAAATCCTACTAACAGATCTAACACGGGCTGTACAATCAGGATAAAGTTCTTAATTTCTCTGCAGTCCACTTTCTTCCGTGTCAGGAGATTCAGAGCACAGTTCTGACATGCACCACCTGAGTTAATGCTTCAGGCAAAGCCCACCCAAGAGTCACGTGAACCTGGTTCAGGTGCGAAGGCACACACAGGACAGGCTGGCGGATTGCATTCAATCCCCCAGGCCTTCCTCGGGCTCAGGAGAGGCCAACGTCACTAGACCTGCATGTCCTGTGGCTGCAATCCAGGGAAGAGAGCCTACCACCCACACACACAATCTCTCTTGCAGCTGATGCTTGTGTTGTAGCAACTGCAGCCCTTCCTGCGGAGGGTGGGGGAGTCAGTGGTCCCATCTATTTCCGTGCTGGGCAACCTAGAGCAAGCCATATGGCTCATCTGGCAGACAGTTTGGTTCGTGCCCTCTGACTCCTGTGTACAACAGTATTAGTCGTGGAATGTCTTCACTGTACTTTCAGGACTAAATCAGAAAATGCCCATTCTCTACAGTCTCTGTTCATAAGAATTGTTCAATAAGTGATGGCTCTATGGGATTATGCTTTAATACATTAATATTTTGCAAGGCAGATGCTATGAATAAGTAAAGAATGTGAGTATGACTTGGTGTATTTGATGGATTAAAGTTAATCTGATCAAATACATTCCCACAGGGTATTCATGCCCAACCCATCCTTGTGATATTTTCTGGTTATCTATGAGAATATTTTCCCATTAAGTTTATTCCTTTTCTCTTTTAATAGTAATTTAAATAATACCTCCATCATTTTACAGTGATTCCAGTCATACCATTTTATTATATGTTTAAGATAATTTTAGTTTTTAGTACAGCTACTCCAATTATGAGTCCATATGAAAACAGAAGACTGACTACGTATGTAGACAGTTGTGGACAGTGTGCTCACCCCAAAGACAGCAAGTGAAGTCACAGCAAAAAGAATGCTCCACAGAGTCACAGATCAAGAAAAGTAGGGGACATCTGAGTTGCCACACGGCAGAAGAGAACTCAAAGGAACCAGTACCATAGTAGTCCTATCATACAGACATTGTAAGTGGTGCTTTAGTTTCAGCAAAACATTAGTAGTCTCATTAAACTAATGGTGAGTTTGCATCCCAGACTGAATGCATACTAAGTGCATGGTATTAAGCTAGTTTAATTTTTCTAAGATCCAGTATTCTCTCTAATAAATGTGTACTTTTGAGAATTAGACTATGTAAAACACCATACGTGATACATAGCCCACACACTATGATTGTTAGTTATTATTAGGCTGTGATGAATAATTTGTGAGGTGAATGCTCTAAATAAGTAGAGAATGGAACTATAAGTAGGAAGCATTTTAAAATCTTTTTTCTAATTGTCTATCATGTGGCGTGAGTTTTGCTAAAGTCTTTGATCCAAGCACAAATAACATTGACTGTCCAGGTTCACAGAATTTTTTTTAAACTATGATTTTAGTGACATGGGACAGGATAAAGCAAGCAGCTAACACGAAACAGCTAAGCTTGATCACTGAGGCCAAGAAGGCCAGCAGCTAGCCAGGCAGATGGTGAGAAGTAAGCTGCCCATGGACTCTGCCATCCAACAGCTGGAGGGAGCGTGAGCCTGAGCTTGAGTCTGGAGCTCAGCAGACGTGGCTGCAAACTCAGCTCTGCCGTTTCCTACTGGTGTGGCTTCAGCAAGTCAACCTCTATAAGTTTTAGCTTTCTTATTTACAAAGCAGAGAAATGAAGTAATTATCTAATAATTAGCTGGGCTATTTTGAGGAATCATAAACTGCCTAGTATAGTACATATGATAAGCACATAAGCAAAATTTTCTATTTCTAAAGTTATAGAAATTAAGGCTATTAGTATTAGTGCTATTGCTATTAACATCATATTAATACTATTATTACTCTATAGGCCTAGAGGGAACATGTTTTTTGATTATGTTCAGTGATGGAGATGGGTACTGGGAACACCACTAAACATACAGGAGACCCTTATAAACAGTAAAACATGGTCATTCTGTCTGACACTGTCTAGACAACTCCAACAAGACACTTGACCTCTATGACACTTACATAAATAAAGTAAACCAGAACCTAACTGGGTTTCATCACAGAGTAATAGACTAAGTGTGAACAAAAGCTCTAGTGGTGAAAAAAATAAATGTTTACTAGAGGAAAAGTGGTATACTGAAATTGAACAGTACTGCTTCCTTTTCAGATTTTTCCATATGCTCATCATGAGGCCCAGGGCAGACTGTTGAATCTCTCCAAACCTTAGACTGTTCAAATGATAACTGTGGAACAGATTAACTAAGTCATTATTCCATAACAAAATAAAAGAGTATCTAACAGGATGATGTGGCTTGAGGTAGACTATCTATAACTCTTGGGTCCCTTCCCCACAATAACATATAATAAAATGCTTCATTAAGAGGAGACTAAGTGAAATCTGTGGTTTCTATCTCTTTATGTGAAAGTATTTCAAATACATTTTATATTCTAGCAGAGGTCTTTATCTTTTCTATTAATTTATGCTAAGAGCATAGCATGTTTAAAAGTGAATTACATGGCATATTATTTTTAGGTTAGAGAGAAAAACATTTTTTTGGTTTCATAACAGGTGACTGGTTATACTAAATGGAACACCATCTCTTTTACTAAATTCAGGGTACCTAAATGAAGCATCATTAAATATAACCCACAGGGTGAAAGCTCTAGTATTTAAAGATAGGATCCAGTCAATAATATTAGATTTGAATAGACACATTAACATATATCTATAAATATGTATCTACCTCTATATCTAAGTACCTATGAAGTGCTTCCTTCTCTGAATTAAAATGGTAAAGTTAAACACTGAAATCAATATTGGCATATAGGCACCAAATAAAAGCTTTTTGCAAAAATTATGCTTGCTCTCTTATCTCTTTACATGGCTAAAAAGTCAATTTCAGTTTGCAGTTTGGCTTTTAAAACATCTCCTTTGATATCTGTCAGTGTGTTGGATAAACAAACACTTACTATATGCACATCCAAACACCTCGATACGCATTCCGATTCTGCCCTTGGGGTTCCATTCTAAAGGGATGAAGCGTAGAAATCTGGCTTTGATAGAAGGCTGGAGTCTATAGTATACAACACTGTCTGCATTTGCATTTCCTGAAAAACCCTAAAGAAAAGAGACAAAAATCAATGTATCTAGAGAATACCTTTTTTTAATTTGCCACCTATAATATCTATGAGATTTTCTACTACGAAAAGTACTAGTTTAAGAAAATCACATTAACAACTCATGTTTCTCCATTCATAAAAGTTACTGCCGCTCAACTTTTCTTTATTAAGAGTAGTTTAAATTCTATCATCCCCATTAAGCCATCTTTCAACTAGGATACCCCCAAAAAAGATTGCTTCTGTACAGCACAGATTAAACTCAAAAGTGTGCCATGAATGGCACCAAAAAAATGAGAAAATATCTTCTAGTATTGAAAAACTGAGTCAGCGAAGAAGTTTCTCATATCCCTGATGAATAAGTAAAGTTGTGACATTTCTGTGGTTTCACCTTTTCAACTCATTCATTAACACAAAGAAAAGTACCACCCAACGTTTAGGTATAAACTACACTTTGATAACAGGTTGTTAAACTTCATCAGTATACTGCCGGATATACACGTTCAAAATTGTTAAGGGGAATTGGAGACAATAATAATTTCGGAAGACCCGTGATTAGACTTCTAGACTCTAGAATTCAAAAGTTAGACAGAGCTTGAGAATGATGCTAAACTAGCACAAATTGAAGATGTTTGCAAAACCATTGCACAGTGGAGCTATTTCTTCCACAATATCAGAATGCGTCTCCCTAAGACAGGGCTTACCTGCAAGACCCACATTGCACAGCACCTGACATCTAAGGAGCTTTGATGTCCTCCTCCACAACTCACTGTAAGACTTTGTATGTGGAGAAGTGAGCATGAAGCAATTGTTCTCAATAATTTACATTTCATTTTTGCTTCTCCTCCTTCTCCTATTCCTCCTTCTTTCTTTCAAAATAGGGGATGATGCTACTACACGTGCAGGATCATGAGAGGTTCCTTCACCATGACTGGATCAGCCAATAAGGTCAACCACATGCAATTTAACCAAGACAAGGGCAAATACATTAGCAACACCAGTACCCAGAGAATCTGTTCCTTTGCCTGCTCTGCTTTTCTTTTTAATTTACATATATCCCTTCACTAGCATTTGGCAAAATATTTTCTAATCTAACTTTTTAAAAGATCGGGTGTTTAATGGACAAATTAATTTGCTTCCCCTTATTAATCAATCCTCCACCTCCTGCCTCTACCGTACCAGTACCCCATACACCTAATTTTCTCTCTCTCTCTCTCTCTTTTTTTTTTTTTGGCAGTTTTTAGCAGGGGTTGGGTTTAAACCCGCAATGTCCGGCGTATGGGGCCGGCGCCCTACTCCTTTGAGCCACAGGCGCCGACCTATACACCTAATTTTCAGGCTCACACACCACAGGCACATCTGTGATTGCACCTCCAAGTTATACCCCAAATCCAGGCATCTCTCTCCATCTCAACTATGACCTCACCCCACTCCAGTTCAACAAAGATCTAACCAGAACTACCTTGATAGACTCTTCCTGATCTTTTTTTTTTTTAATTCTTTTTTTCCCTGTCATGACCTCCAATATTTTCCACTCTGAACAGACAGTATGATTTTTAAAGGCAGATTAAACTATGGCAGTTCCATCGCTTTCTTTAGCTCTGAGAACAAAATCCAAACTCCGTATCCAACACACACAGTCTTTGGGGACATCCTCCACGACAGGTGAACCACATTAGAGAGCTCCTTGAACCAGCAAAGCTTAGTCCTGCTTCAGGCCTTTGAACCAATAGTTGATTCTCTTCTGAAAGTTCTTCCATCAAATCCTTGCCCAACCAGCAAATCTTGTCATTTCAAGGTTTTGGTAGATAGTACCCCAAGGAGGTTTAACGTGGTTCAACTATAACGGAGGATGCTGCCAAAGACTGTGTGTGTTTGCATAAGGTCCTTTTGGTCAGTTTCTAAAGTAGTGAACCTGTATCTGGCACCCCCCACATTGTGTCATCCTAACTTTTTTTCTTTATTCATGCTATCATATTTCAAATTCATTCCTTTGCTTAGGAAATGTTCCTCAACTTGCACTGAAGATTTTTACCATTATAGTTAGTTCATAAAGGAATGCATTAAAATAAATGATTCTTTCTCTTTTTAAAAAAATAAAATTATACTACATGAACATTTATGTCATCCACTTAAAAGATTCTGAACTTTAGTGTACGTTGGAATTACTTGAGGTGGTTTTTAGAAATGCACATTTCTGAGCTCCCCATTTTATACACTAAATCTATGGATGGGGTCCCGGAATTTGCATTTCTAATCCATGCTACACCAATTTTGTACTTTGCGTCTTTGTCCCACCCTTTCAACATTACTCCGGTTTGTGGGTATCCTTTTTCACTCCCTATTTTATCTCAAGTCTTTTTGGAGAGAGGAAAGGCCTTAGAAGATTTCACTAACACTAACTCCAAAGAGAGAAATAATTCGTGCCTTAGTCCATTCAACCTCCTATTAAGAAGTGTCATAAATTGAGCAGCTCATAAACAACAGAAATGTACTTCTTATAGTTCAGGAGGCTGGGAAGTCCAAGATCAAGGGGCCGGCAGATCCACTGTGTGATGAGGCCACCTTCTTGCTATGCTCTCACATTGCAGGTGGTGAATGAACTTCTTTGGGCCTCTTTTATGATATATCTAATTCCATTGGCAAAAAAAGCCCTTTTGACCCAGCCCCCCTCCCCAAATGCCCCACTTCCAGTACTATTTCCTTAGGGGTTAAGTAAGATTTCAGTGTATGAAATTTGCGGGGGGACACAAACATTCAGTTCATAGCAAAAAGCAAATGACTTCTATGCTATCAGTTTAAAGGTTTTCAACATGAAAGTTTGCGGCTTGGTGTCAGACCACAGCAGAAATGTATTGGGTAGCTTTAATATTTGTATCAACCCTATGAAGTAGTTATTTTTGGACCCACTTTACAACTAAAGAAAATGAAAATTTTGGAAGTTATGTGCCTAAAGTCACATGCTAGAAAGTGTCAGAGCAAGGATTTTAATTCTAGGCTTTTCTAACTCCAAAGCCCATAATTTAGCTAAGCCATCAAAAGACATCATTTCAACAGAACATGAAAGCAAACAACTTGCCCTAGAGGAAATTTAATATTTTATCTGAAGATTTTTCCCTTTTTATATTAAAAACCTTTTACACATTTGAGAATAATGCAACTTAGGTTATTACTGAACTGGGACTCAAGCTCTACCAGTTCATTTTTATGGACAAAAAGATAATTCTCTTAAACTTAACATTATGTGAAAATTATTGCAGCAGAATGAAAATAAATGATAGGTGTTCAGTAACCAATAAGACCCTAATATATAAATAGTGACCTCTTAATAGACACAGAATATAAAGAAATATGTTATCATATTGTCAAATACATTAAATATCTATAAGTGAAGGTAAAGTTATGTGTTTTGTGTTGTAAACACCAAAAAAACTTAATTGAATTTTTCTTTTCTTTTATACTTCATGATTTTCAAACTCAATGAGTGTTCATAGATGGTTTAGAAATGTATTCTAACTAAAATAATTTATGAAGTTAATGAATTAAAGTTTCTCATAGGATTTTAAGTATTTCAAAGGTGATTCTAAAGTTTATGCAGAAGCATAATAGCACTAATTTATATTTTAAATATTAATTGAGCAATTCATGTATGAAAGCCAAGAAGTATAAAGGGAGACGTCTATATGGTAATTCACAAGAATTACCTAATTACCTGATATTCTCTAAAATATCACTGCAATAAATCAGAAACATGGGACCAGTTATACACAGTTACATAGCAAACTCTATAATTACACCTAAGTCAATCCAGCCCAGACAAAATAAACAGCAGAACCAGTAAAAATTCAACACAACAAACAGACAGGCAAGCATGAAAATCCCCTATTCATTACTGGTCTCTCTTACTACAAGAATACTGGTGACATACGTGTGACCTACTTATGACCTAGCTCCAATACAACTCATTTTGACACAGTGACATCCAGATACTAAATAAGTAATAGCAACCTGCTGTCAAATAGAATTCACTTTTTTATTTTATCATCTCAGGTATAAATCTTTAGTAAGTGTGCCTCCCAAAAGGTTGTCTAGTAAAGAAAAGTACAAAGGAAAAACAAAGAAAAATAAGAACTACTGAAAAGTGGGACATTAGCTAATATAAGCTGGGATTAAAACACTTCACAAACATCTGTTGAACAAGATACTGCAAATATATCTTAAACAGTTGATTTGATCTTGAGTGTGAATGTAATTCATTTATTATAAAAGATAATTATCAATGAGAATCCAGGAATTGAATTAGAATGTTAAGTTTTGATCTGTGTTTATTATAAACCTCAATGTTAAAAATAAAAGAGAAGTTTATTGGGTTATAGCTTTCATATGAGTTCAAATTAGTTTCATAGTAGGGCTGAGTACATTGGATACTTTTTCTTCCATTCTTTAGATACTTTGCTAAGAAGAATATGTTCCAGCTCCATCCATGTAAACATGAAAGAGGTAAAGTCTCCATCTTTCTTTAAGGCTACATATTCCATGGTGTACATATACCACAATTTATTAATCCATTCGTGGGAAGGCTATGTTAACCAGTTTGATGAAAATATTTCAAATTA
>CAUYRH010177676.1:0-73434 GCA_963574655.1 Perodicticus potto
GGGAGGGAAGGATGGTGGGAGGGAAGGGGAGGGAGGGGGAGGGGGAGAGGAGGGAAGGGGAGGGCTGGGGGAGGGTGAAAGGAGGGAGGGGGAGGGCTGGGGGAGGGAAGGGGAGGGAAGGGCGGGGGAGGGCTTGAGGAGGGAGGGGGAGGGAAGGGGAGGGCAGGGGGCGGAAGGGCAGGGGGGAGGGTGAGAGGAGGGAGGGGAGGGTGAGAGGGAGGGAAGGATGGTGGGAGGGAAGGGGAGGGAGGGGGAGGGCGAGAGGAAGGGAGGGATGGGGGAAGGGAGGAGAGGGCGAGGGAGGGGAGGGAAGGGCAGGGGGGAGGGCGAGAGGAGGGAAGGGGAGGGCGGGGGGAGGGAAGGGGAGGGCAGCGGGAGGCAGCTCATCTTGCCATCTCAGGGGTGGCAGAGAAGGAAGAAACCCCACATAGAAGTGGGTCACACAGTTCAAATCCATGCTGTTCACGGGTTAACTGTGTGTGTGTGTATAACTCACCATTTTTCCATGTGTGTTTGATACTTTGAAATCTGTAAAATAATTTCACATATTTTATCCATTAAGGAAGCAAACAGGGAAAGACTGACAAAGGAGGGCGGTAAATGTCACAGAAGAGAAAATTCTGTTTTCTGCCATTATAGGCAGAGCATCGAACCAGGGCACATGCTGGACGTGCTGGAGCCCAGGTGAGGGAGGCATCCCCGGGGCCCCCACACAGGGCAACGGGGCGCACCCTGCCAAGGGGACACTCTCTGCTGTGGGCCTCAGAGACGTGGAGCAAGGCAGGCAGGCGTGTGCCGGAGTCACGTCAGCATTTGCCAAAGCACACGCCAAACAGGGTCCCATTCTCATTGTCAGTGACAAAGACACAACCCACCCCTCAGGGCACTGGAGGGAAACTTCTGTGGGAAGCCCAAAGGAAGATACACATTCAGGTAACAGCCCTGGGCTGCGGCACTGTGGTTAAATTTGGGAAAATGCTGTCCTCTGCATCCACAGGGGACAGAGTCCAGGGCATGGACAGAGACAGCCAAGTCTGAACCTCAGGCCACCTTGACCATGCAGGGGCCTCCCTGGGCTGTTTCTGCCTCGGTAGCAGGAAGTCAGTGCAGACCCCTGAGACGACCAGCAGGAAAGCACTGGACCACCCCTCACCAGGCACCTCACTGCACACGCGCACACCTGGGTGCGAGGCTCGACACCCTGCCCTCGGTGATCTAGAACACGATATGACAACGGGGTACCATGTGGCCAAAAAGTAAACTGAGGCGGGGGAGGTGCTGGCACAGCTGGGGGTCTCCTGCACGTGTCGGTCATTCAGCAACAGAGCCATGAGGAAGCAGGCACAACGCGGGAGAACTGGGGCGGGGTGAGGTGGCGGGAGGTGACACTGAGACTGATGAGGCACAGAATGGCCCTGAGGGTGGCATCTGGCTTTGCAGGGTGCCAGACACACACGTCCTTATACTGCACCCGCACTGCTGTTAAGGAGGAGGCACGTCTCTGGTCGGGAAGCAGAGCCAGAGGCCTGGGTGCCCTGGGAAGTCCCTTGAGGACATCACCCCAGCTGTGAAGGAGTCGCCAGGGGTGGACGCCAGGAACACCCCACCTGAGCTCAAAGATCCTGAGATGTCACTGCCCATGAATTCAAAGCACTCGGGTGGGAGGTGCCGTTGTCCAGAAAGCTGAACGCCACACACTGGTGACCGTCCTTGGAGCCCACCGCCAGCCCTGGGCAGGCAGGACTGCCCGAGTTTCTAACCCCAGGGCTCCGTGACACTTGGAACGCTCACTCTCCGGTGTATCACTCTTCAAAGGTCTCCACATGCGCTGATGGCTGATTTCCGTTTCTGCTACGAGTGTGTATGATACGAGCGACCCCTCCAACTCCAAGTGAAAATCTGGGTGCATTTCCAGAAGGGACGAAGATGAGTAAGAGGCAAGAACATTTCTTCCATGTTACTAAAAGCAAGAAATACTGAGCTTGATTTGTACAATGTTATCTGGGGGCAGGGGGGGGGTGCGGACAAGGAGGGGCAGATGTTTTCCCAAGCCACTTCACACTGATTCAAGCTCTTTATTAAAATTAATCTGATAAAAGCTTGAAGTAGTGGATTTCCACGTAAGAGGAATTCTTTACCCCGAGTGGAGGAGAAGGCAGCGTGCTACCGGATGCTGGGTCTGCAGCAGCTCACCTGGCCCAGCCAGGGTCTCACCTGTGCGTTCCCCACATGGCTCCACATCAGTCTTCTCTGCTTTCTGGAAGCCCCATACAAGGTGGTGATAGCCCGAGTCTGCCCCCACCCCGCCACAGTGACGTCACCTGTGCCCTGCCTGCTAACTCACCCTGCTCAGCCCGGCACGGTGCACAGAGGCAGCCACAGCCTCTGAAGAGAATTCCCCACCTGACATCCTGGTGGTGTCTCTGCAGCAACGTTTCTAACCGCAGAGCTGCACGGGGGTCGTGGTGACCTCCCCCACCCACCCACCCACCACACGGACATCAGATGGGCACCTGGGCTATTGGCTGCAACTTCAAATGGAGCAGTAAAAACAGCAAGAGGGGCTGGGAGGAGATGAACTTACAATAAAATATTTAAAGAACAAATATAAAAACTGTCACCAGCTCTTCCTTGGAAGTTTAAGCAAGGAACCAGTCCCAAGTTTGGTGGGACACACCCAAACAGCAGATACGAGGAAAACACAGTTAAAGTTCAAAGACGATGCTGGAAACAGATCCTGCTCCCTGGATGCTCCCCACTCATTAATTAAAATAAAATAAAAAATAAACCCTTCAAGGAAAGTCTGTCTGCTCTTGTCATGTGCTGTGGGTTCTTAGTGGTAAGCAAAGACATTTTAAAGGCATATTTGGACTCTCAGAGGCTATCCTGTCAACACAAGTAACTCTACTCTCCTTCCCACAAGGTACACCTGGTTTAGGATCCATCGTCCACCCACATCTCACGCACACTGGAGTTTACCCTTTGAGGTCATGCCACTTTCATAACAGTTCAAGATATCAAAGTCTCAAACTCTGCTGTAAATCAGGGTCACATTCAAAGGTCCATTACACTGAGCAAGATGCAGTCTGCATACAGCAGAGACCCCCTGCACCTTCGTCACAAACACAAGACACGTTCCACTGGGGACAGCAGCTCTAACTAGAGCACTAACCTTCCCTTTAATGAGCCAACTTCAACATTTATCTATAAAGTAATGTGACGGGGCCCCCACACAGCCCAGAGGCCTGGGTGCCATGGGCAGTCCCTTGAGGACATCACCCCAGCTGAAGTTTATCTAGAGAAGACTGAACTCCTCCAACCCAAGAACAACATAATGGAATCATCAACACCACACAATGCCCTGTTCCAACCACCTGCCGAGTGGACTGAGAGCTCTCAGGGCACACAGAGCCCACCAGACCCACCGCTGCCCCCAAGGGGCCTCTCCAAGTGGAGAGGAAGCAGCCGTGTCCTCTCAGAAGAGACCACAGGCCATGCGGGGCCTGCAGGTGCATGTGCTGGACGGTCACCACAGGCTTCTGAATCCCCTGTATCCCTGCCCCTGAATTGTGCCCTCCTTCTGGCCCCCAATCACTGCAGGAAGCTGAGTGACAGAGAAGAGGCAGAGAGACCCTTTCAGTCTGCGGGGTACAGCTGAGAGATGACCCTTGATGCCAGACACGGCTTCAGAAGGTCTGCAGCGCGTGTGTGGGTCCTGATGCTGCGGGTTAAGACATGGGGACAGGCCGTCTCTGGGGGGAACGGTGTTCACGGTCTCAGTCCATCCAAAATGCCACCGACCGAGTGACATGTATCTCACAGTTCTGAAAGCTGAGAAGTTCAAGGTCAAGGTTCAAGCAGCTCCAATGCCTGGTGAGGACCCGTCTTCTCAGGCAGGTCAGACAATTAAGTTTGCAAACTCATTCTTGAAATGAATACCTCATTGCTGAATATCACTATGGTCACCAGATGGCCAGGGGAGCGCTCCAAAGGTGACCACAGTGATGGCCCAGGGGAGCACTCCCAAGGTGACCGCCATGACATTCAGCAGTGAGGTATGGAGCACTTTTTCTAGAATGAATTAGCAAACTTACTTGTCAGATCTCTCATGACAATAGCTCTGACAGCCATTCTAGAAAAAGTTCTAAAATTGCTTTGAAGGGTGGACTAGGGGCTGGTGTCAGTGCTCAGCTCCCCCAGGGGAGGACCTCGAAAGTGACTGCAGTGACATTCAGCAGTGAGGTGTGCAGTGCTTCTTCTAGAAAGGGTTTGCGAACCTAACTGTCCAACCTGACAGACGGTGTCCTCGCTCTGCACCCACACATGGTGGAAGGAACCACCTCTCTGGAGTCGCTCTTACAAGGGCACTGACATAATCACCTCCCACAGGCCCCAACTCCGAAGCCCATCCCCTTGGTTAGATTGCAACGTAAGAATTCTAGGGGCGCGCAAACACTCAGATGGCAGCACTCGCTGTACACAAAAAAGAATGAAGATAGCAGATTAAAATAGAAGGAATTTTAGTGGTTTAAACGAAAATTTATTGTTTAATATGGAAAGATCACTTCTGCCTCAAGTTATTTGATTTGAGATGCTTGCTACATACATGGGGAAGATATATATAAAAGTTACATTTATACACAGAACCTATGCTTCAATGAAAACAAAGGCTGCGATAAAAGCAAGTGACACAATGACAAAGTATTATGCAAATGTTTTTCCTTAGAAATAGAGATTATTAAAAAATTATGTGTTGGCAATACCCAATCTTTGTTCAAACAACTGATTGATGTAATTATCTTCCTCATATCAATACATTCTCACTTCCATGAGTAAAACCTTTATGGTATATTTCAAACAATAACCAAAATGTAAAACTTTGAGAATGTTATTACAAAATTCAGTAGGCACATTTCATCTAAATCACAGAAGGATGAATTCTTCAAACAACCTTCACAGATAACAATATCATGGATCTGAGGTATTAATTTCAAAGGCAGCCTCAATGAGGAGAAAAATCTCGGCTGTCAAAAGCTTTGATAATTAAATACTTCTTTAAACTCTAAGAACCTTTTAGCAAGGAAACTAACATTAAATATGTTTTTAAGCTTTTCAAAGAAAAGATACTGCCATTTTCCCCATTTCTACAAGACTGTGCATGGGTCCTCACACACACTGGCTATACGGAGGGTACAGGGGAGAGTCAATAGCCAGAGTTTGGAAGCATCTGCAGAAAACTCACACACGTTCATGAAGGTCACAACAAGAGCACTCATAAAACTCACTGCATGGTCACCTTCCTGGTTGGATCATGACCTTTAGCAAGTCAAGATGTTGTAGCTCTCCCTGTTTTCCTACTGAACACCAAGGCCAGAATAAAGTGGCAGGAACTGAGAGACTGACCCCCAAGGACTGGAAGAGGATCCCCCAGCTAACACCATACCCTGTACTCCCAAGGCCCATGCTGATCCTGGGGCCCTTCTGCTCCAAGGTGCTGGTCCAGATCACTGCTCTGAGCCCAAAGACCATCAGGCCACACTGCCAACCGCCCAGAGCCATCAGAGATCACATCTGAGATATTCCTTTCGTTTAAAAGTTGCAAAATATACCTTTTCAAATTGTAGCAAAATACACAGTATTTATGTTCATTACTTTGTAAATCCACAATTCAGTGGCATTAAATACAAGCACAATATTGTGTAACCTCACCTCTGTCTATAACCAAAATTTTCTCTTCATCCCTAGCAAAAGCTCTGTCCCCATTAACAAGAGGGCTCACCCTCCCCCAGCTCCCGGCCCCACCCTCCTTCCTTCTATGTCTGAATCTGCCTCTGCTGGGGACCTCATCCAAGTGGCCTCACATAGTATTTGTTCTTCTGTGCCTGGCTTATTTTGCTTACCGCAGTGCCTTCAAGGTTCATCCATGTTGTAGGTAATATCCCGTCATATGGGCATGCCACATTTTATTTAACCACTCATCCGTCCATGGCCAATGCTGCCAAGAACGTGACTATCCACTTAGCTCCTCAAGACCCTGCACTCAGTTCTTTTGGCTATATACCTGGGGTGGAAGGGCTGGACCCTCTGGTTAAGTCTATGTTCAATGTTTCAAGGAACCTCCAAACTGTCTATTGCACCATTTTAAATTCCTGCTGAGGTGCAAGGGTCCAATTTCTCCACATCTTCACCAACACTTATAAAAATTTTCAAATGTAATTATAGCTAATGGTACAGAGTATAATTCACTGAAGTTTTTTGCATTGCTAAGCCCAGCTCATCAAGAACTTAATGGCACCATCAGCAGTTGTTTCCTGACGGTGGCTGCACTGCCGGTACCATAGTGGCACTCTTCTTCTCAGAGCCTCACGAGAGACTGGGAACTAGGCACAGTCCATTATCTGATAATGAAAAGCTAAAGCTCAAAAACATGAGAGTGAATTTTCCTATTTTCCAGAGCCCCATGAAGGGTAAGTCACAGGGAGGAGGTGGCTTCTAGAATGAACATGCCAGTAGCAGTGAAATTAATTTAAATATTAAACTATTAATTAAGCATTTACATTAATATGTGACATAAAAACTAAAACGAACATATCAAACACTTGTTTTCAAAGGAATTCCTTAGGACAATGCTAAAGCAGATGTTAAAATTAACACACCGTTGACTGGCAATTTTATAAGCAGCAATCCTGTGTCATTGGCTATTATTGTGTAATCGAGTATGAAAGTAAAACAACATAAACTTCAGTATACTTTATACATAATGAGTTGAAATGAAACTTTTTACTTATCTTCTACATAACTTTTAGTACTACATACATAACTTTATCTTCTACATAACTTTTTTTTGGTGTGATAAACCGTACAGCACTCCCCTACAGGCAAAGGCACACAACAGGTTTTGCAAATATATCATTTCATGCACTTTCCTTTTGAAAAGCATATTCGATCCATTCTGGTTAGCTTCTTTTTTACGCCAGTGACTATTTTTTCTAAAACATGGTCCTTTAGTTGTCCTGAAAGCCCAAAAGGTGAAGCTGTGTAAGGAGCTCTTTTAGAACTAAGAAGTGCCAGGTTCTGTGCTGCATCTATTCAAGCCAATGGTCAACCATTCCCAGCCACTTCTAGCAGAAAACATTTGTCTCTCTCTCTCTCTCTCTTTTTTTTATTGTTTGGGACTCATTGAGGGTACAAAGAATTAGGTTACACTGATTGCATTTGTTAAAGTCCCTCTTATAATTGTGTACCGCCCTCAAGAGGTGTGCCATACACCGTGATCCATAATTATCCCCCTCCCCTCACCTTGTATTAGCTCATCTGCTGCCTTCGTATTAGAATTGAGTACATTGGATTCTTGCTTCTCCATTCTTGTGATGCTTTACTAAGAATAATATGTTCCACCTCCATCCAGGTTAATACAAAAGATGTAAAGTCTCTATCTTTTCTAGTGGCTGAAGAGTATTCCATAGTGTGTGTGTGTGTGTGTGTGTATATATATATATATATACACACACACACACACACACACACACACACACACACACCACAGGTTGTTAATCCATTCCTGGGTTGGTGGGCATTAAGCCTGTTTCCACAATCACAAATTTAAAATTTGGGGATTGTAAATTGAGCTGCAATAAACAGCTTAGTACAAGTGTCCTTATTATAAAAGTGGTTTTTTTGGTTTGTTTGTTTGTTTTTCTTTCTGGGTAGATGCCCAGTAATGGGATTGCAGGATCAAATAGGAGATCTAATTTGAGTTGAGGATTCTCCATACTTCCTTCCAAAAAGGTTGAATCAGTTTGCAGTCCCATCAGCAGTGTAAAGTGTTCCCTTCTCTCCACATCCACGCCAGCATCTGCAGCTTTGAGACTTAGTGATGTGGGCCATTCTCACTGGGGTTAGGTGATATCTCAGGGTAGTTGATTTGCATTCCTCTGACGATTAGGGACAATTAACATTTTTTCATGTTTGTTAGCCATTTGTCTGTCTTCTTTAGAGAAGGTTCTATTCATCTCTCTAGTCCAGTGATATATGGGATTATTGGGGTCTTTTGTTGATTACTTTGAGTTCTCTATAGATCCTATTTACCAAGTTTTTGTCCGATTCGTAACATTATTCAAATTATCTTTTCCCATTCTGAAGGTTGTCTGTTTGCTTTGGTTGTTGTCTCCGTACCTGTACAGAAGCTTTTCAGTTTAATTGTGTTCCATTTGTTTGTTTTTGTTGTTGTTGCAAATGCCACAGAGGTCTTCTTAGTAAAATCTTTCCCCAGTCCAATATCTTCAAGTGTTTTACCCACACGATCTTTGGAGATTTTTATTGTTTCATGCCTTAGATTTAAATCTTTCATCCATCTTGAATCAATATTTGTAAGTGGTGAGAGATGCAGGTCCAGTTTCAGTCTTTTACGTGTGGTTATCCAGTTCTCCCAGCACAATTTATTGAATAGGGATTCTTGTCCCCAGTGTATGTTCTATTTGGTTTATCAAAGATCAGGTGGCTGTAAGAGGTTAGTTTCATGTCATTGTTTTCTATTCAGTTCCAAATGTCAATGTCTCTATTTTTGTGCCCATACCATGCTGTATTGATCACTATGGCCTCATAGTACAGCCAAAAGTCTAGTAGGGTGATACTTCTGGCTTTGTTTTTATTACTAAGAATTGTCTTGGCTATATGGAGTTTCTTCTGGTTCCACACAAAACAAAGAATTATGTTTTCCAAGTCTTGAAAGTATGATTATGATATGTATATATATTTTTGTAGAGACAGTGTTTCACTCTATCGCCCTTGGTAGAATGGCGTGATGTCACAGCTCACAGCAACCTCCAACTCCTGGGCTTAGGTGATTCTCTTGCCTCAGCCTCCCAAGTAGCTGGGACTACAGGCGCCCGCCACAATGCCCAGCTATTTTTTGTGTTATTGCAGTTCAGCTGCGGCTGGGTTTAAACCTGCCACCCTTGGTGGCCGGCACCTTACTGAGCCACAGGCGCTGCCCTGTGTTTATGGTATTTTAACGAGGATTGCATTGAATCTGTAGATTGCTTTGGGTAATACAGATATTTTAACAATGTTGGTTCTTCCCAGGCATAAGCATGGTATGTTCTTCCATTTGTTAATATCTTCTGCTATTTCTTTTCTTAGGTTTTCATAATATTCTTTGTAGAATATTCCTAGGTATTTCTTTTTTTTTTTTTTTTTTTGAACTACTATGAAGGGAATTACGTCCTTGATCAGCTTCTAATCCTGCCTGTTCTTGGCATATACAAAGGCTACTAATTTGTGGATGTTGATTTTATATCCTGAGACACTACTATATTTTTTGATCACTTCCAGGAGTCTTGGGGTTGAGTCTTTGGGGGGGTCTCTAAGTGTAAGATAATATCATCAGCAAAGAGGGGGAGTTTGACTTCCTCTGCACCCATTTGGACCAGGGTTTTTTGTTGTTGTTGTTAAGAGGGGAATTTTTATTGTTTCTTCAAACTCAGTTTTTGAAATCAATCTGTTCAAGAGATATATTTCTTCTTGATTAAGACTAGGGAGAGTGTGTGATTCTAAGTATTGATCCATTTCCTCCACATTGTCAATCTTCTTTATTTCCTTCTCTTGCCTGACTGTATCGGCTAGTACTTCCAGCACTATGTTGAATAGTAGTGGCAATAGAGGACAACCTTCTCTGGTTCTAGTTCTAAGTGAAAAAGCTTTCAGTTTTACACCATTTAGTATAATATTAGCTGTGGGTTTGTCATAGATGGCTTCAATCAGATTAAGAAATGTGCCACCTATGCCTACATTCTTCAGTGTTCTCATTTGAAAAGGAAGCTGAATTTTACTGAATGCTTTTTCTGCATCTATTGAGAGGATCATATGGTCTTTGTTTTTGCTTCTGTTGATATGAATTACAGTTATGGATTCGTGTATGTTAAACCAGCCTTGCATTCCTGGAATGAAACCTACTTGCTTGTGCTGAATGATTTTTTGTAATGTGTAGCTGTAATCGATTGGCTAGGATTTTTGCACCTATATTCATTAGTGAGATTAGGGAGATTGGTCTGAAATTATCCTTTTTAGTTGGGTCTTTTCCTGGTTTTGGTATCAGGGTAATTCTGCTGTGAAGGCACCTGGATTAGGGCCTTTTTTTTTTTGGAGAATTTTTATTGTTTCTTCAAACTCAGTTTTTGAAATCAATCTGTTCAAGAGATCTATTTCTTCTTGATTAGGACTAGGGAGAGTGTGTGATTCTAGGTATTGATCCATTTCCTCCACATTGTCAAATTTTGGGGTACGGAATTCCTTATAATACTCAGATACAATCTTCTGTATCTCTGTGGCATCTTTTGTAATTTCCCCTTTATCGTTTCTGATTGAGGTTATTAGAGATTTTACTTCTCTGTTTCTAGTTAATCTGGACAAAGGTATGTTGATTTATTTTTTGGAAGAACTAACTTTTGTTTCATTAATTTTCTGAATGACTTTTGTTTTCACTTTCATTCATCTCTGATTTAATTTCGGGTATTTCTTTTCTTAAATTAAATTAAGAATTAAATTGTTCTTCTGTTTCCAATTCCATAGATGGTTCATGAGTTTGTTCTTGTGCTCTATTTCTATTCTTCAAATATAGGTACTCAATGGGATAAATTTCCCTCTTAAGACTGCTTTTGCTGTTTCCTACAGGTTGGGGCAACTTGTGTCTTCA
The DNA here is from genome assembly GCA_963574655.1 of Perodicticus potto. Taxonomy (NCBI): domain Eukaryota; kingdom Metazoa; phylum Chordata; class Mammalia; order Primates; family Lorisidae; genus Perodicticus; species Perodicticus potto. The sequence goes on from CAUYRH010177676.1 coordinate 10,694, forward strand.
TCGTTGTTATGAAGAGGAATTTAACAATTTCTTCTTTTATCTCTTCCTGAACCCAACAATCATTCAGCATAAGGTTGTTTAATTTCTAAATCTTTGTGTGAGGATGAACATTTCTGTTGGAGTTGAGTTCCACATTTATTACCTTGTGGTCTGAGAAGATAGAAGGTCTGATTTCTATTCTTTTGATTTTGCTGAGGTTTGATTTGTATCCTAGGATGTGGTGCATTTTGGAGTACGTACTATGGGCTGATGAGGAAAATGTGTATTCCTTGCCTTTGGATGGTGTGTTCTATCTATTAATCCCATTTGTTCTATGGTCACATTTAAGTCCTTTGTATGTTTGTTTAGTTTCTATTTAGAGGATCTGATCAGTTCTATCAGAGGGGTATTAAAGTCCCCAACTATTATGGTGTTATGGGATAACATATTGCTCAAACTCATCAAGGTCTGTTTCATAAATCTGGGAGCACTTAAGTTGGGTGCATAAATACTTAAAATTGAAATGTCCTCTTGTTGTATTTTTCCTTTGATCAGTATAAAGTGTCCATCTTTATCTTCCATAACTTTAATTGCTTTAAATCTGCTTGTATCTGAAAATAAGATTGCAACCCCTCCTTTCTTCTGATTTCCATTTGCTTAAAATACTGATTTCCATCCTTTAACCCTAAGTCTTGCTTTGTCCTTCAAGGCTAAGTGTGTCTCCTGGAGACAGCATATGGATAGCTTGTGCTTTTTTTTTTTTTTTTTTTTTTATCTATTCAGCCAGCCTATGCCTCTTCAGTGATGAATTCAGTCCATTGTCATTTACTGAGAGAAATGGTAAGTGTGGTGGAGTTCAATTCACCTTGTTTTGTGAAAGTCTGTTGTGTAGTTTTCTCCTTTGCACCACTGTGGAATATGTTTTTTTTTTTTTTTTTTTGAGACAGAGCCTCAAGCTGTCACCCTGGATAGAGTGCCATGGCATCACAGCTCAAAGCAACCTCTAATTTCTGGGCTCAAGCAAGTCTCCTGCCTTCACCTCCCAAGTAGCTGGACCTACAGGCACCCACCACATCGCCCAGCCATTTTTTTTGGTTGTAGCTGTATTGTTGTTTGCCGGGCCTGGGCTGGATTCAAACCCACCAGCTCAGGTGTACGTGGCTGGCACCTTAGCCACTTGAGCCACAGGCACAGAGCTGGAATCTAAGTTTTGACTTTTAGCTTTTGAGTGTTTACTTTGCTGGTGGTCCACTGTAGTGGTCAGTGTTGAGAACAGGTCTAAGTATTTCCTGTAGAGTTGGTCTTGTTGTAGTGATTTCCTCAGTGCTTGTATATATGTAAAAGATTTGATTTGTCCATCAATTTTGAAGCTTAGTTTAGCAGAATACAGACTTCTGGGCTAAAAATTGTTTTATATGAGAATGTTGAAGGTGGATGACCATGCTCTTCTGACTTGGAAGGTTTCAGTTGAAAAGTATACTGTCATCCTAATGGCTCTGCCTCTGTAGGTCAGTTGGCCCTTACTCCTGGTTGCTTGCAGAATTTTTTCTTTCATCTTGACTTTGTACAGGTTCATTACAATGTGTCCTGGAAAGGCTCTATTTGAATTGAGATGACCTGGAGTTTGATACCCATCTGAAAGGCGTATGTGTCAGGGTCTTTAGTAAATCTTGGGAAGTTTCTTTATGATGGTCTCCAGTGGAGCTTCCTTTCCTTTGGGATACTCTTCTTCCCTTTTAGGAATCCCTATTTTCTCTTTCTTTTTTTGAGACAGAGCCTCAAGCTGACACCCTGGGTAGAGTGCTGTGGCATCACAGCTCACAGCAACCTCCAACTCCTGGGCTCAAGAAATTCTCCTGCCTCTGCCTCCCAAGTAGCTGGGATTACAGGTACCTGCCACAGTGCCTGGCTATTTTTTGGGTGCAGGTGTCACTGTTGTTTGGCGGGCCCGGGCTGGATTCAAACCTGCCAACTCAGGTGTATGTGGCTGGTGCCTTAGCCACTTGAGCTACAGGCGCTGAGCCAGGAATCCCTATTATTCATATGCTTGAATGCTTCATGGAGTCTTATAGTTCTCTAAGTGCCTGTTCTGCTTTCTCTCTCTTCTTTTCTGCCTCTTTAACTATCTGAGTTAACTTGAAAACTTTATCCTCTTGCTCTGAGGTTCTTTCTTCTCACTTTTCTAACCTATTTTTAATACTTTCTATTGCATCTTTACATTCCCTGATTGTCTCCTTCATTTCCTTAAGCTCTGCCATATCCTTTCTATATTCTACATTTCTCTCATCCAACTTTTGATTCTGTCTTTCCATTTTCTTGTCCATTCCTTTTATTGTCTTTATCATTTATATTTATAGGTGGCGTCTTCTGCAGTAACTGCCTCATGGTCCCTTGGGGGGAGTTCCTCTGTTTTAGTTCTTGATATTGCCTGAATTTTTCTGTTGGTTCTTGCTTATGTGTTCTTTCTTTTTGTTCATCTCCTTGTCCTCCTCCTTCCTTTTCACTGCCTCCTTTGTGTCAACCAGAAGCCCTTGCTCTTGATGACAGTATGTTGCAATATGTCACTGGGACACCAGGTGGCACTGTGGTTTTTTTAAGAGACAGAGAGCACAGTCAGTAACCTCTATGATCCTTATTCCAAACTTAGTTGCCTTTGGTGATCACCTGATTGTTTCCTTAGCATTCAGACCCTGCTGTGTTGGGAACGTAAAGCTCACAAGAATCCTTCAGGGGCACGTGTCACTGTGCTCCCTGAACCCAGTTCCCATGAGGTGTGGGAGTCCCTCAGCCTGTCCCAAGAGTGGAATTCTGATCCTGAGAATTAAGACAGCCATGCTTTAGCTCCCTGCTAAGACCTTCTCATGACCTTCCCACAATGGCAGCCCCCTGGTCCCAGAGATCTTCTCAAAATGGCTGCCTCATCAGTCACCAAACCTATGGCAAATCCACTCCAGCTGATATTCAAATCTGCTTGCCATATATTGTTCAATTCCACACCCTCTTCCAAGCTTTCCATTCAATGGGCAGCTTACCCCAACAACTCCAGAAAGGCTTCCTTCCAGACCAGGGCTCTCTGGGTGGCCAGCTGATCCCAGCCAGTCACAATCACTTGCCTAATTTATCAGATTTTCACCACTCCATATCATACACTGTATCCAGCTCACAACCTCCTCCCCATGCTCCTGAGACAGGGAGCCATGCCAGGTATGGCTCTCTCTTTTTATTTTGTAAATGGCAGTTACAACAAATTTGGAATGCATTGAATAATGCACAATTGATCAGCAAAAATGCTACTTTTTTATATCCCTTTCAACGTTGTGGAAAGATACTGCTGCTTGCCAAATACTGTCCTGCTCGATGGACTCTTTCATGTATCTGTTGTATTCTAATGGCCATGCAGGTTTAACTGCGTCACCCCCAGAATCTCTCTTTCACCTTCCAGTGGATTTCACAGAGGCATTATGAGTAGCTGGTATCATACACATTAGCCTTTTATTGTTCCATGTGGTAAGAACAATGGGTCTTTTCCATAAAAACGTCATTTCCCCTCTCTGAAGATTCTTTGACTTTTCTTTTAGTATCTTTGGCAAGGCCTGGTTTTCCCTTATAGATCCACAGACTAGTGTTTTCTTTTCCAATAATATTTCAGCTGTAGAAACACTGTTGTAACAATACCTTGGTAGACATGATGCCAAGAATCAAGATGTGGCTCTAAGATGGACAATACAGTTTATTGTACCTTTTTGCCTTCGCCCAAATAGATCTCGAAATTGTAGATGTAGCCAGTCTCACTTTCACAAAGCATACTCACTAATATTCCATATTGTGTTACTTTTGCCGGATTACATGTCCTAAAGCTGATACATCCTCTATATGGTACCACTGCTTCATGTAGGGATAACTCCCACTCACCCTTGTACCATGACTAAAACTGTGGAATAAAGTAATCCAAAAGAGGCCTAATTTTATAAAGTCTATCTTCGTTAGGTGTAGCTTGTGAATTATCACTAAGATGAAAAAATATAAAGATCTGCTCAAACCTCATTCTTGTCACAGTCTTAGGAAATATTGGTATTTTAAGCAAAGGGTCCATTGACCAGTAATCTCTTCAATGTGATTTTTGTTTGTCCCATCAACATCAATAAACCTAGAAACTTCTTTATATCACTGGTGGTAACTTCCATCCATGGTAAAGTTTTAGCAGAGCTTTTATAAATTATTCCATTTGACAGTGGCATAAATTGGTTTGAGGAGCAACTAAATTGAAAAAAATCATTATCAAAAAGTAAATCTGTCACTTCACCAATACTCTGTGGATCACTAAGTTCAACGCTCACACCCTAAATATTTGCAGAATCCTCCAAGGTTTGTGTAATATCATTTTCAATCCACTCTTTCTCAAGATCACTTTACTATCAGATTCTGTGACATTTCTTTTTTGCCATTTTGGTGGTCTAATATCAGATTCATAACTGTATTCCAGTAAAGTATCATCTTCAAGATCATTACAAAACATCTCAAAATCACTCGGACAATCAGATAAAATAAAGCATGTGCATATAATTCATTGAACACTTCCTCACCATCATGATCCGTCAGGGTTGAAATGTTTGCAGTACTAGAATTATGATGAAACCTGAATATCTAGAAAAATAATTTTTATGATAAAGTGAACATCACTGAACATTATCGAGAAAGCTTTTACAATTTCCTACATTACTCTGCATTTTAAAAATTGCAATAGCTAATACAGGTGCAAACACTAGTTAACTCGTGATTGGTCAACAATATGTTAAAATAAGCTGATAGAGTCCAGGTGTGGTGGCTCATGCCTGTAATCTGGGCATTTGGTAGGCCAAGGTGGGAGGATGGCTTGAGGCCAGGAGTTTGAAACCAGAGTGAGCAAAAGTGAGGTTCTGCCTCTATAAAAATAGAAAAATTAGCTGGGCATGGTGGCACATGTCTGTAGTTCCAGCTACTCAGAAGGCTGAGCCAGGAGTATCGATGGTGTCGATAAGAGTTTGAGGCTGCTGTAAGCTATGATGACACAATACTCAAGCCCAGGTGAAAAAATCAAGATTCTTTCTCAAAAAAAAAAAAGAGTGACAGACAAATCATGACTTAAGCAAACTACCGGAAACCTGCAGAAATGTGAAATTGTGACAAATGAGCAAATGACAGCTCCAAGGAATGAAATTTGAGGATGGCTGCCGATACCTGGCTGCCCCTATTCTGTGAGTGTGTGAGGACAGAACCGAGGTCTATTCCTGTTTCTCCCTCGCCCACATCCCACTCCAGCAGAGCAGACACACAGTGAACTAAATTCACTGCCCTTTCTCACTTAGCTCGACCTCCAGCACCAACTGCGGAGCCAGATGCTATTATAGCCTGCACTTGGCTCTGAGTGAGGAGCACTGGGCGATCCCGGGGAGCTAGGTACCCTAGGAAAGCGCCCTTCCCTGCAGGGAGGTGATCGCAGGGAGCCTGTGAAAAGGCACACTATGACTCGGCAGGAGCGGCAGGCCCAGGTGACGCTGCCAGCCCAGCTCAGGGGCTCCAGCACTGCACAGGTAGGGCAAGATCTAGTTCACCTCTAGGGAGCTCCGCAGCCCCCATGAATCCATCAAGAACTCTGCCCTTGTACATGCTAAGCCCCTGTCTGATCCCCAAATACCTTTGGGAAGGTTTCCATCTCACTCTAAAAAGTGACTGGTTTTGTTAAATAAAATACACAAACTCAACCCTCAGTGATAGTTTAAAGCAATTAATTTGGATCCCTTAGTGGCCACTGCTTTGGCTGCTAAGAAGCCCTCTGCAGAACTGCTGGTCTAATCAACCTGCTTTACAGAAAGGTGCACCATGCAGCTGGAATACTGGCTTTATTTTCCTGTTTTTATTCTGCACCTAACTCCATCATCTATTTGTTATAAAGTTTTCATTTTTACCAATTTGGACACTCCCATAAACCTCCTAAAATTCTTCCTTGGCATATACCTGATACAGATCAATAAAATTAAAAACTGACTGAAATAACCAGCACTCCTGTGATGAATGACAGAGCTTCAGATCTGTCAACCATATTCCCAATAGAGCCATTATTTTGTCCATCCTCACCCATCGATTTCAGTGTTTTTCCATGTGGTTTTCACCGTATTTTTCATCCACCAAAATCCTTCTCTAAGAGGCACCTGTAGGCCGCCACTGTGTTCCTACCATGGTGTGACTCAGTGACTCAGCCCCGCACTGTGGTGACTTGGGTGGAGGGGGGAGAGGCAGGTGTCCTGTATTCCACTACACCCAACCCAGCTTGGCAGAGGCTCCAGATGTAAAAGGCACCAGGGAAGGTGCCCATCTCCGAGGTCAGCACGAGTCTCTTCACCCCCCAAGAATGGGCACAGGCAGGATGAAACAGAACTTGTCTGACAGCTTCCGACATTTCGCCGATTCATACACATCAATTCCAATATTTTCCCCAAGGCATACGGTTTCCTACAAAACCATACATTTTTCACAACTATGTTATATTTTAGCCTCTATGAAATATCCAATAAATATTTCCCAGGGAACCTTCTCTGTGGTGTGTCATATCAAAATTCCCCCTTTTTTTGATATCCCCACTTGGCAGCTCCTCGTGTCTCTCCGGTTACCTGTGGTCTTCCCAGAGGGCAGCGCTGCAGGGAAGAAGCTGGGCTCAGCAGCCCTCTGGACACAGGGCACACGACTGTCCAGTTGCCAATCTGTGCCCCACAAGGGCAGCGAGGGCCTCGGCTCCCCTTCCAACAGAAGCTCCAGGACTGCTCCCACCCCAGCCCCTAGGACAAGGTCCCCACACAGCAGGAAGGTGATTCCTGCTCCCCTCTCAGTGGCTCGGGAGCAATTCAGCAACATGTCAATTCACAGAACCTTTCTCAAAAGCTAAGAGACAGGAAAAGCTATTAATACCCAGAAGTTAGATGCTGTAATAAGTATTACATACATAGATTTCAATGAACTAAGCAAACACTACGTCCCCGACTCACATATAACCACGAAAAGGCTAAATTGACAATATAGAGATATAAACCGTCTGGCGGAGAATTCCTTGTCTAAAGCCACCTCTCGTTAAACTGGGAAACTCCAATAGAGTACCCCTCCATCATCCTCCAGGAGAATTTGGTGGAAGAGTCAGTGATTTTGCCAATTTCAAACAACTTGGAACTAAAATAATTAATGCCACTATTGTAAATTATTTTCTACTTGGTAAAACACATCTTTTCCCATAGAAATAGCACTTGAATACAAAGAAATATCAATGTGCCAGGCAGACAGAGAAAGCGCCAGCACCAGTGGATCAGGGGTCGCAGGTATGTGCAGTCCCGGGCCGGTGACATGCACGGAAGATGCAATTTTGAATGTGGTCTCAAGGGGCAGACACTGCCATGCGCACGCCGTGACAACAGCCAGCACACTGTGGGAACGCAATAAAAATTAAACCATCACGAGGGGAAACTTTATCCCACAGCTTAAAGCAATATCTATTCCAGACCCTTTTGAGTAGCAATAATAAACATCTCATATAGGAAAGGTAAAATTTCAACCCAAAAGGAAAAAACAAACAGAACTCTGGTGAAGCCAAACGACAGGAAGGGACTCGGCTTCACACTGAAATCATACAACGGCCTTGATGTATCAAAGCCCCTCAGAGCTACTTCCTTGACATCACTGGCCAAATTATTTAATATTACTGAATTTCACTTTACTGATTATGTCTTTCAAATAAGTAATCAGCAATACCCGCAAACCTTCTTCATGACAGAAAATATAACCTTTGCTTTTTTCAATCAAGCAAGCAATTTGGCCTGAGATGGCCATTCAGTCCAAATTAAATAAATCTGTTCCGTACCAGAGGTCAGTACCTACTCACCTCACATGCTCGACCTTCACCTTCCAGAGTGTAAAACCTGTTTTCTCACCTGATAAACACAGTGTCTGATGTGAGATCACCAGCTTCCCTTGTACATTCCCAGCCCTACAACCAACACCTCTCCCCCTCGGTCCTCCACCACCCCTGGCTTGGGCCACCTCCCCAGGATCTTCAAGTGCCTGCCTGTACGTGATGCTCCCTACACATCACCAGGCCGGGGACTGCTGTCTCCGCGTCAGGCTCCTGAGCTGGGCTGGAGGGGTGTGGCCATTGGAACCCTCTGGCAGAGGCCTTTGTATAGTGGACGGGACTGACTCTCCCAACAGTCTGTCCACGCACAGGCGGGGACAGCCAGGTTGAGAAGTGCTACCAGGCTGACCAAGGCTCCTAAAATTGAAAGAGCCTCACCGAGAAGAGAGAGCAAAGTTGGCGAGAAGGAAATGGTGGACTTTTCAACAAAAAAACTTCACAGAAAAACAGGAGTCGCCCCCCTGCAAAGAGCTCAATGTGCCAGCCATGGTCTGCGGTTGAGTAAGTGTTTTATCTCAAATTCAAACCCTAAAAGCCCGAGGTAGAATAAAACAAGAAGCTTTAGGCTTGTCTTTGGGCTGCTGAAGTTTAACAGATAAAATGTATTGAAAGCAGATCCATATTTATTTTGGGGGACTGAAAGGTTTCTCCATCTCACGAGTAACTAATACAATCAAAGCACTGGCAGACACAGCCGGCTCAAAAGAAATACAGTGCGAGGCTGGACAATAAAAAGGTACCCAGAAACCATTTGTCACTTTGGCCCACTCGCCAGAGGCTTGGCGCACCTGCTTCCAGCAGCGTGGGCCATAAATCCCCATCTGGGCCCCTCGAAGGACTTTTCTCCCCTGGCGCCGAACTCGAACTACTCAGTTATGGGGGCTTACCTGGGTGTGCCCATGCCCCCTACTCAACTGGACCCTCTTAGGATAGGGACTGGACACAGGACCACCTCCAGCAGGGCCATATTTCCTCAGGGAGCCTGGGACATTCCGTCCCAGGAAATCTTGTGCTACCCGGGAACATCTGTGCCGCTTAGAAGCGGCCCTCCCGGAAGGAACTGTCCTCCACCCACACGCAGCCAGAGGGGGAGACCTCACAGCAGTCCCCACCATACCTGGACTACAAGGAGCACCCACCCCTGACTTCAGGGAGCCCAACAGGAGGACGAGGACAAGCACAGCGATTGCAGCATGGTGATGCCCACCCTGCCAGGCCGGCACCAGGGGCCTCCTCCCTAGGGCGCAGAGGGGCTGTTCAGCACTAGACAGTCCCCATGGCAGTCCGCACGGGTGCAGTCTATTCTCAGCTAATTCTCCACTGTGAAGGCTAGAACCCCCACTTCAGAGGGAGGGAAGCTGAGCCTCTGGGACTCTAAGTAACCCGGCCACGGACACACGGTCGCACAGTGGCAGACTGAAGAGTGACTCCCCTTGAGTCTGAAGCCCCCAGAGACATATTAGAGGAGATTTCCTCCAGAACAAGACACCTAAATTCAAGGACCAAGAAAAGTTTCACGGGACAAACTTCCAACAGGTGGGAGTTAAAAATGGGTAGATTAAGAAGGAATATTTGTAAGCGAGGGAAGAAACGGACTATACAAAGATACAGGGAGAGGCAAGTGTGCAGCCTGCAGTTCTGCAAACAGCCAGCAGAGTCTCCTGGACGGAGCAGGTTAAGGACGATGAAAGAGGGGGAACTGTGGGGCTGGCAGGGGCCTGGAGGCCAGTCTGGGGGCTTAGGACTTGGCTGAGAACAGCTGCAAAGCAGTGGTTAGTGCTGAGCCTGAGAACAAAGGGCCACAGGCGCTCATGGGTCCTCCCGGGGCCAGGCGACCCCGTGACCGGCTACTGCACCTGCCCTAAGTAGCCGACAGGGAATAGGAGAGCAGGATTTTTAAAAAACTCTCAGAACCAGATAACTCTTTTGTTGTGGGGTGGGGCAGGGGTAGGAAGCAGAAGAAAGAGAAGGTGGGGTCAACAGTAGAGTCACAAAGCCTGCCCGAGAGGGGGTTGGCCCCCGGGAAGATGAGGGGTGCAGGGCCAGCTGACTGAGCAAGCTCTGAAGGAAAAGTGAGGAATGGGCTCCACCTGGGCAGTGCTGCCATCGGCTCAGACCACCCTGCTGTGGGACAGTCCTGCACGCTGCCAGCTGTCTACCGGCACCCCTGTCCTCTACTGCTGAATGCCAGTGGCACCCTCTGCTATGACAACTGAAAATGTCTCCAGTGACAAACTTCCCCTGGAGTACAAAATCAACCACCATTGAAAACCACCAGCCTCGTGGGGGAAATATTAATATTAAATTAGTAACTGAAAACCACCAGAGGCCACTCTGCCAGGTCCCAGGTCCCAGCCATCTAGGTGGTTCACAAGATCTGCTCGTGGACAAAACTACCCCAGGGACAAGCATGGCCCCTCAGGCTTCATGTTACTTACACACAATGAATAATTTGTCAAATATAAGGTCCAGTGTGACCAAAGAACTGGGCACAGATGGAAGTAAGACACCATGAGCAAGACAAGAAAAAAGCAGCAGAGCCACAGAGGTTGGAGCGGAGATGCTGGGCATGCTGGGCAGACAGAGGAGACACGGCGGGCCTCCACAGCCATTCCACAGTGGGCCTCCACAGCCAGCCTCCACCTGCACTGACCACCTCCTCAGCCTAAGTTCCTCAGACCAGACACGGACCCCACGTACATCTCAGCACAGTAGGCATTGTTCCCCAGTGTGTTGCAGTGCCTCAACTTCCAGAGGTTCCTCTGTAACAGAATAGCTTGAATGTGTCTACAGAAGACTGGTAACCACCACATGTGCTCCATGATGATTTACAGCCCCTAAAATTCAGCCTCACATCAAAACATTACAAGGAATGCTCCATTTCTACTTCTGCATTTATTTCATAATGATAAAACATGCTGATATTTCATGTTACTAGTCCTATGTTTTAACATGTAAATGCATGGTAGGCTAATCCAAAACCTTTATTGTGTTTTCATTTTGATCTAAACCAGAAGAGTCTGAGCAGGCTACTATAACAGCATACAGTTTATTAAAAGACTGGAAAATAAAACTGGGGGGAGGGAGGTTACAAAAGATATTTATCAACCACAAAATCCTGTTTCACTTCCATTTTCTAAATTCTACTGATTATTTCTGGAAAGATTCCCAGTAGTTATGTTTTTCCTGGTAATATGCCTTCTCAGTTCTCGATTCTCTTTAGAAAAGAGCAGATCCCAGCTCTCCCACAAAATCAGCAGGAGGAAACCCACATACTGCAATTTTAAGTCCATGACACTTTGCAAAGTTGGCTTTTGCTTCCAAACCTTCATCTTTGCTAGATGCAATACAACGAACCAATACTAGAAAACTTAGTACACCAAACAAGTCAGAAAAATGAAGGAGAAAAGAATACCCGCCACACTCACACATACCTAGACTAGCAAAGAGAGGTCCTGCTGGTGGTGGAGGGCACGGCGGCTCCGCCGGTCACCGTCCTCCAGGACTTGCCCTCTCCATGCAGAAACAGATGCCCAGGAGAGCACAGGAACCAAAGTCGCAGGCTTCCTACAGCAGGTGTGTGACAGCATAGACACCCCTGAGCTAACCACGACCTGGCTGGTCTGGACGGCTCTACAAACAGTCTCCTCCAGTACCTTTCAACAGAGGGCATTGAAAATCTGAAGGAATTTTGTTGTCACAATGATGGTGGGAACTACCGACACTGAAATGGGAGGAATCCGGAATGCAGAACATTCTCAGATACGCGGGACCATTCCAAACAGATCTCTGTCGTCAAACATTTAGACAATAAGAAAGTGTCGTCCTATATCCCGGATCAATTTCAAATGTCCAACAGCACACTGGAGTCCAATATTATTCAGACCCTAAAGCATAACTCCATTTAACATAGAGACAAAGTTTCTACATAGGTCTATACACAAGGTTTTCCAGGAATGCAACTACCCTGTAACTCAATGGAAAGACGAACTTCGTCTCCTTTGGAACTTTATAAAATGTTGTCCACCATCCTGGAGAAAGTGTGTCACTAATGTCAGTGCTGATGAGATGGGGAATGTCCAGTGAACAAGATGGTCTCAGTCTCCATTTGTGGCTGTGCAGTCCTGCTGCGAAGACCTGATGACTTTATTATGCCTTCTAAGCATGATCCTAGCCCAAGCATTCCTATTCTGAATGCATATTATTTTATTATAAACCACTGTGCTTGTCATATTTCAAGGTTTTTAGTAGTATACATAGGTAGATATCATCCATGAATTTCATTCCAGGCATATAAAAGGAAGTTTATAAACTGTGTCTACTGAAAAGGACCACTGGGTCTGCTCCTGTTAAAAACCAAGAGAAATTCCGATTGCACACACAAAGACAGGGAAACAAAACACATTTCTAAATCTTCCTGGAGCTATTTTTTAATTAACTGAAGTATTTACCCGATAATGTCTAAAAAATTTAATCAATGTTTTTTAAGTCTGTAGCATTCAGACAAGGGTCCCTGCTACCCAGAAAATAAAACGTTTGAGCCCCTAGATCTGACAGAATCCCAAGTCTGCTTCTACCCGAGTCTGAGAAAAACTGAAGCTAGAAACCGCTAAATAAAAGGTAATGCAACTAGGCATCACACAATAAAAGATATTACCTTCAAAATGCATTATTGTCGCCAATTATAAGAATCACTTCAACTTAATTTCAAAAGCACAATCACCCTCAACAGAAACAGTCTCTTTTTTAAATTTCAAAGAGTATTACATTAAGGCAATAACTCACCTTCCAGCTATAATATCACTCTCTCTCCCTTATTGGAAGACTACATTTCATAAATACTTCTCATCGACAAGTCAAGCTAATTCAGGTTAATTTTATTGTATTTTGGTGCTATCTCACATTTGTGTGCAATTACCTTTATCATTTTATTGCCAAGGCAGAAAGTAATCAGAACAATTATTTGAAAATGGAGGTTTATAAATTCTAAATCACAGTTGCTGGCATTTTTGATAAAACAGCAGCTTTATCTCGGGAAATGGCAGGGACGTCAGATAAATCACGCATCAGTCAAGCGTGGCTGACCCCCAAGTGCATTGCACAATATCAGAAGTGCTTCCAAAGAAACTTTCCTGCATCATCCATCATTCTTCATAATACTAAAATAGCTACACACCTGAAGAATAGAAGCTGGAATATAATAATAATAAAAAAAGAACCCACATAGTGCGGGCAAAACCATTAACCGCTCTCCCTTTCAAACCATGAGAGATGGTCTGGAAACTGGACTGCACACATAAACAAATATGACTTCACAATAACTCTAAATATCTGTATTCATATTCGTCAACTCTGTTTTAAATATAAATGAAATACAGAGTAGAGCCATAAAAAGAACGAGTGCATTTGCAGACTACATGTATTTTTATGTCCTGTTTGGGTACGGCTGCTCTTAAACTTTAGCCGCCTCTCTCAGGGTTGTGAGTCTCGACACCTTGTTCTCAAGTCCTCATTTTGTTCTAAACTTTATTGCTTAAAAAAAGAATGTAACCTGATTGTGAGGAAAAGAATAAAGGGAGAAACCCGAGTCCTCGATGTGGTTTCCCTGAGCTGATCACAGCGACAGGGAGGTGTCCCGGTCCCCACACCATGAGGACAGAGTGGGGGGGTGGGACAGGGTGGCCGCTGCCACCTTCCTTAGGGTAGGATGGCTATAGCATCACACCTCTGGCACACAGTATCCACCTTGTTTTAACTCACATTTTATTTTATTTTTTGAGACAGAGTCTTACTATGCCACCCTCGGTAGAGTACTGTGGTGTGACAGCTTACAGCAACCTCAGACTCTTGGGCTTAAGTGATTCTCCTCCATCAGCCTCCCAAGTAGCTGGGACTACAGGTGCCCACCACAACGTCCAGCTATCTATTGGTTGCAGTCGTCATTGTTTAGCAGGCCCAGGGTGAGCTCGAACCTGCCAGCTTTGGTGTATGTGGCCGGCGCCCTACTCACTGAGCTACGGGCTCCGAGCCTTAACTCGCTTTTTAAAGGAAAAATAAAATAACTCTATGATCATTTATTTCTTTTTTTGTCAAAAAGCAAACCCCCCCGAAAAAGAAGGCTTCTATACTTTTATGTAGGTGACTTCATGCCAACAGGCTGTTAAGTCTAGCTGGGTAGGAACAAAATGTTAGCTACACATGGCTGGCCCTGGGCCAGGCGCTCCACATACATTATCTCATTTACTCCTCAGGCAACCTGAGGCACATGGAATTATCTACAGATGAGGAAGCAGATTGGGAGGTTAAGGAAACAGCCCAAGGACGTGGCACTCAGGTGGGAGGTGGGTACCCAAGGTCAAGTCAACACACTTCCAACCTGGCACCTGGACACGACACAGAGACATGTTCCCATCATGTTCTGCGGTTAACAAATACCCCTTTGCCACTGTGGGGCCTGGCTTAACCTCCAGAGGAGTAGTCCAAGTGCCACACAGAGGAAGGGCGTGGAGAACCGTGAGCTCGCGTGTCCGTGAGCCTACGAGAGCACCACAGGTCACTTCAGCTCACCCTCAGTAGCCAGCACACGGGAACAACCAAGCCTCAGGTGAGTGGAACAGTGAGTCCTCACACATTCCCAGCACAGCAGACCTGAAAATTAGCAAGCACCACCTCAAGTTTATATTCGAACTAAACGCACCGTTGGGCAAGAACATATGCAGAGTCCTCAGAAAGGTAGCAGTGAACATGGCGGCCATAGCCCACTAAAATCATCACCTGCCAGCAGGTGCTTCAAAAGAAGAAGACACATCTGCTTATCTTTCTGGTAAACAGAAACACAAAAGCCAAAGAAGGAAGGGAAGGGAAAGGACTGATTCCCTTATCCATAAATGAATAAATACACCGGGCAGACAAAAAAGAAAAACAAAACAAAACAAACAAGCCCATGAACATTACTAAAGATCTATATGGTTCTGTCCCTGGTCCAGGGGCTCACCCGTAATCCCAGAACTCTGGAGGGGACCAAGCGGAAGGAGTACTTGCAGCCAGCAGTTCACAACCAGACTAGGCAACACAGGGAGACATAATCTCTACAAAGAGATCTGACTTTTACAAAGTCAGCCAGGCCTGGAGGTGCACACCCACAGTCCCAGATGTTTGGGAGGCTGAGGTGGGAGGATCCTTGGAATACAGCAGTCTGAGGATGCAGGGTCTATGGTCACAACACTGCACTCCAGCCTGGGAGACAGGACAAGACACAGTCAATAAATAAATAAAATCTGTATGAAATACTCTATTAAACTTATCCTGTGGGCCACTCTAAGCACATTCCAAACCAGAGCAAAACAGATCCTCAGGTTCCCCAAAGAATAAAGACATTCTGGGCAGTGCCGGTGGCTCAAAGGAGTAGGGCACTGGCCCCATATGTCGGAGGTGGCAGGTTCAAACCCAGCACCTGCTAAAACTGCAAAAAAAAAAAAAAAAAGAATAAAGACACTCTCAGTCTTGAATTGATGACTCCTGCTGTCTCTCTTCACAGGACATATGGCCCCATTCTCTAACCTAACAAAAACAAGGTGTCCTCCCCCAGCGGGGTCTGGACACCCAGACCCCATCAGGGCCCAGGACCCAGAGTAGGGAGGAGGCGCAACTCTGAGTCAGTGAGCACACGGGAGCCCTCACAGTCTGCCCCCAGCTGAGCTAAGAGCAAGAAGGAATCTACCTGCAAAGGATTTGGGTGCAAGAGTCATGGGAGGCTCTTTATGAACCATCAGCGGACCCTGGCACCAGGAAGTAACCGACCCAAAGTCTCTGAGATCTAAATTTTTGGCTGTAGTTTATCTCTAAAGTCTGTACAACTCTGGTACTTTCTAATTCTACCTAGTCTTAAATTTAGAACAGAGTTGTCAATGGAACAGAAGTCAGGCTAATGGGAGACACCCGCCGGTTTGGGTACCGTAACACTGAATCCTGGGACGTCACGGAGGTGACAATTAGAGCATTAACAAAACCAATCCTCACAATAACCCATGGAGAGAGGTGATGCTATAAGCTGCACACCACAGGTAAGGGACCAACACGCGGCAGCTGTTTGCTTCAGGACCCATTCCCTGAGGAACTTGGAAATTCCAAACACCACAGTCCAGCCTACCCCATCACCAAAGTCCCCATCAGCTAAAGATGCCTTGGAGACGGCCACCAGAGAAGTGGCCCATGGGGCACTGAGGACCCGCCCCCCTGCCAGCCACCTCGCCTAGGCAGGTACCTTGGCAATGGGAAGCTGGGCACGGACAAAACCAGCCACAAGGGCTTTCTGAGCAGACACGCCGCCCACGTCCCTGACACTGTCCAAAAAGCTTTAAAAATCTAAACTTAGTTTATATCTTTTTCCAAGCCCAAGATCTAAAACATTGGCCCATAGTCAAAAGTTTGACAGAATGATTGTAACAAAAATAAAGATACACCTAAAAAGGGAATTAGGGAACACCTATCAACGTCCAATAAGTGAAATTTCAGAAACTCCAAATTATTTTTCAGTTTATATCCTTTCACTACCCTAAACAAGTTCTAGTAATTTCCCGCACATATCCAGCAATTTTAGTCATCTGCTGAAAACTGACAGGAAGCCTGTATCTCCACCCGCCAAGTTCCCTGGCCCTGTGCACCAGCAACCCTGTTCAAGTAGGAGCGCGACGGCCCGTGGAGCAGGGTTCCACGTGACACTATGGGACGCGCGGCTGGCGCGCTGCACAGCCTGGGTCCTGCTGGCCCTTGATGCAGTGAAGAACAACCAAACCTTTTAAAGGACGTTATAGTCATCTAATGAATTTTCAGCATTTTGGTCACAACAAAGAGAAGAATCACAACGGATCACATGTAGGTAAAAAGCACGAATCAGCAAAGATGGGGGTTAAAAGAAAATAAAGTGGGTTAAAGAAAAAAAAAAAAGACCCTAGGTTAATAGAGCATACTATAGAAGGGAATTGCCATTCTTCACACAAAATAACTAATATTAGAGGGTCTTCACTGCTTTATTTTTATTTGTCCTAAACATGCAACAATGGGATATTTGAGAAATAAGCTAATTCGTGGGCAGACCTATTTGGAAACACCATGACACCATTTTCTGTCTACTTCAGTCCAATATCAACCCTGTGTTCCCAATCACGTTGACAGAAGGGTTCTGCACATTGACGTCCTTCCACCAAGCAAGCAGAGGAAGTACTCTCCTTCATGAGTAGGGTTGTGCCTCCCTGGTCTCCTCTGCGTCTAGTGACGGCAGTGCCATCAGAGTCTGTTTAAAAGCAGCCATAGTGTGAGTACAGAACACATAACAAGCACCAGGTTTCTCGCTGTGGGAGAAGGGAGCTTCAGACAACGGGGCTACCAAGGGGAAAGGGCCGCAGCCAGAATGGAAGCTGTTTTGTTGAATCAAACTAGAGGCATCAGGATAATGTGGTTTTCAACATGTACACAGATGGCAGACACAAGAATAAATACAGATGTGTGTGCACACACGGGCTAGGATGCACACATGTAGTCCCTGGCTCTGCCAACTGGGAACAGCTGGAAGCAGCAGCGCGCCCCCCGCACCCAAGTCTGGGTCTCCAACCATCATTCTGCAGTTGGAAGGGACTGAGGCGCATTGGAGAAAGGACTGGATCTGGGGGTGGGTCCGGGAAAATAAGTCTGGATTGCGCTGTGGTGCCAGCAAGTGAGCAAGTGGCAGAAAAAGGATGAATATGTCCAAAAGACATGGAGCCAGCTGACCTCAGGAGTTCCCCAGGAGCCGGTGGGAGCTGTCTGAGTAAGGGAGTGAGCAGTGACAGCGCTGGACTACACCCCAGGAAACACAGTAAGGGGGCTCACAAGTCCACACCAGCAAAAATACTTCACTGAATAATTAAATGGGGGAAGAGGAAGCTCTTTCCTTACGAAGGATTGTGATTAGTAAATGAAAACAGAAGAAAGAAACACAAACCGCCAGGCAGACTGCGCTGTAATAGCTGCTGCAGGCAGGATGTGCCCCAGCTGCTGAACGGAGCCGGCAAAGCCCGAGGAGAACCAAGATGGTCTCAGAACATCCCTCCGCCCCGAGACATTTATTCATTACTAAGGAATAAACGGTAACTTTATAGTTGGAGAAGCACAACAGAAACTCCCCAAGAGGAGATTCACCTTCCCCAAGTGCCCACAGCTAACATCACAGTGACTGACCGATGGACAGTGACACCAGGATAGGCTGCCCGGCGAGGGCATGCCACTTCTGTGCCTTCTTATAAAAACATACCTCAATCTAATCAGGAGGCAACATCAGTAAACCCAAACTTGAGACACCCTGCAAATAAAAGGTCAGGGCTCTTTAAAAGTCCAGGTCACAAAAGTCAAGGAAAGAGGAACTGTCACAAACTAGACGTCTTAGACCATTCTGGCTACTAGAAAAGAAATACCTTCCACCAGGTGGTTCATCAACAGAAATAAATTTCTCACAGTTGTGGAGGCAAGAGCCAAAATCAAGGCACCTGCAGAGCCCATGTCTAATGGAGCCATGTCCTGGCTCCCAGACGCTGCCTCCTGTTGTAACCTCAAGTGGTGGAGGGGGAGAGCCAGTCCCCAACCCCTGTGCGAAGTGATGCTCCCTGCCTGATGTCATCACCGCCTCCTGACACCATCCCCCGGGGGTGACAGCTCAGCACAGGAATTTTGGAGAACACACACACTCAGACCACTGTGCCAGAGGAGACCAAGGAGAGACAGCAGGGCTTGTCATAGCACACCCACGGTCATGCACTGGTTGTGGGCACCGTGCAAAGTTATATAAGGGGTTAAGCTCAGCAAACATAGACAAAGGTTGTATGAGGTCAGACAATGAAGTCTGCAAATTCACCCTAGAAAAAGTGCCACATGCTTCATTGCTGAATATCACTACAGTCACCTTCAAAGACGTACTCCCTGGGGAAGCCGGACCCCAGGCCTCGCACTCCCTTTATAGCACTATTGGAACCCTTTTTCTGAAATGGCCATCAGCACTGCCAGTGTATTAAGTCTGACAGTTTAGTTTATGAACTCATTCTAGAAAAAGTCCTAAAATTATCTGAAAACAAAAAGTAAAAAAAGAAAAAAAGAAAGAAAGAAAGAAAAAGTTAAGGCATTGTCATCTGTGCCCTTGCAGGGTCTATTCAGATCTTAAAGACAGTTCAGAAATGGGAAAGGGGATGAGGGTGGCCCTTGCCGCTGAGCCTGGGAGCTGGGCGTCAGCTTTCCGCAGCCCCCTTGCTGCCGGTGAGGACCCAGAACCATGCTGTGGAGGGTCTGCCTGGCACCCCTCTGGCACAGAGGTGGAGGTGTGAGGGCTCTGACTGGGAAATAAAAAGGTTAAATAGATCATAAATTAAGATTAGTGTCAGCTGGCCAGCAGCTTTATATCTCATTACAAATAAGATCAAGAAATGATGCTCCCCGTTAAAATCAGAAATCATTTAGAGTATTTGCTCTACAGCTTCTACCCCAATAGGCCTCACCTGCCAAAAAAATGCAAAATTAAAATTACAAAAAAACAAAAACAAAAAAGAATACACCGAGACATCTTTTTAGAGCGTAATGATTAAAAGGAGCAAAGGTATAGATTATGTACGAATGTACCTGAAACACCACCAAGAGCCGGCTATCTCGTGGAATATTTCTCCCTGCATCTTTTTCCAGAAACATGTAGAGCAGTGGTCCTCAACCTTCCTAATGCCGTGACCCTTTAATACAGTTCCTGTGGATCGCGACCCACAAGTTGAGAACCGCTGGTCGAGAGTCTGGATTTAGACTGACCTGGGGATGACTGTCCTCAGTGCCTCCTGCGAGGCACTACAGCTGCACCAGCTGTGGCAGAAGCCAGAGCCACCTGCCCCGACCTTACCACCCCTACTGGGTTTCGTGTCAGGCCACAGATGGAAATAACGCCAGAGAAGGGTAGCAGGGTTTTATTTAGACATTTTCCTAAGGAAACTAGAGGCTGTAAGCATTGTGGATAACTATACAAATTTTGATTTTACTAAAATGTTATGTGCCTTGAGCCAAGGTATTAATCTTGTTATAAAAGTAGTCTCTCCTCCTGCTAGCCATTCATTAAACTTGCATAAATTTTAGATGTACTTATTGTTATCAGATCACATGAAAAAGGCAAAGACCACGTGTGTGGCATGAAGGCAGGAATCAAAGTGGCTTTTATGGGGGTGGGCGGGAGAGGAGGCTAGAGCAAGACTCTGGTGACAATGAAAATTCCAGGCATTGGGGTTTCCTGAAATACTAATTATTTACAAATCAGTGTTCAGTTTGTAGTGTTTCACTTCTAAAAAATAAACTATCAATTACTACTAAAGAGCGAATTAAAAGGGGGAACTCCAGACGGCAAACACTAATACAGAGGCGGCCCCTCTGCTCTGCTCTCCGCAGACAGCCGTGTGCACAAGGCAGGGCTGCTGGCGCCCGGCCGGCCACACGGGACCTGCAGGAGCGTCGACGGCCGCATCAATCTTGTCAGCTGCAGGCCATCGGTCCACGGCCTGCCGGACACGGGGGAAGGCACCAAACTCCCGGCTGCGAGCGCTCTGGGAAAGTCATTACAGCCTCTGCACACTGACCAGACGCAGGGCTATTTCTGCAGGAGCTTACGTCCTGATGAAGTTCTGATGTCATTTTAAATACATGAAGAGGCCCTGCCAAGAAAAAAACGAAAAAGAATCCTGGAGGGAAGAGATAAGCCCACGAGAGACCAAATTCCATAACCGTTTGACAGGGAGGCCTGTCCGTGTTATCACCCCTCTCCCCTGACTGTGTGATACAGAATAGGGTTATGATTATATAAAATGGTTGCGGAATTTTGGAGGAGGCCCTATCAAAATAGAGGAGAATTTTCTTTCTCTAGCAGTGAACAGAAATTTGGAGTTGGGCAGGCCTTCTATCATCGGCGATGAGTTATAATCAGATGAGACGGAGAGGACGTCTCTTATCACTTGGCCTATAAAGAGCTTCTGATCTGTGGGGTAAAAATGCATCGAACTTTAATAAGCACTCCATTATAACAAATAAAACCAAACACCTAATTGCCAAGTGACTATAAACTTAACGCAGTTTCACAAAGCAGGTATTTTAAGATTCAAAGAAAAATCTTGCTGGATTCCAATATTCGGTACTATACTTACTTGGCCTAGACCCAGAGGATCAAGAGATGTGTAACTCTAAATTTCATTATTTGTACTGTGAATTCAAATAATAATTAATTTCATTTACAAATAGCAATTACTTATAACAGAAAACCGAATCATGAATTTAAATTGTTAACTTTGACAAAAATTCAAAACCTAGTTAAAGGAGAGTTGGAGAGAGCACCTGCAGTGGGTAACACCTTTAGTTTATTGAACAGGCTTTGCAAAACAAGCTGACATATGCAGTGAAACCTTTTATTCTTCTCTGCTTCAATCTCTTTTATATTTTTAGCAACTTGTTCAGGCAAATTCCTTTCCCCAAGGGGCGTGGTGTCTCTGTTGACACAGCACAAGAGAAGAGAGTATGTCTGTGATAACACAAAAAGGAGCTCCTGCAGCTCAGAGTACTCAAGGTAAAAATAAATAAATGAGTGGAGAATTAAATATAAACAAGCAAAGAAAACCAGAGGTCAGAGTTAGAATAGACTCTAACGACCACTTAATACAATTAAACAAACACTGAACCCATCTAGACCAGCACAGGCCAACATAGGGACTATCAACCACATGTGGCTACTTGTTTAAAATAAATTGATTGGAATATAATAAACATTTAAAATAAATTCAGCTTCTAATTCCCAGTGTCCAGGAGCCGCATGTGACTAGTGGCTTCCCCAATGGGCAGCACGGAGAACAATTTCCACCATTGCAAAAAGTTCTGCTAACAGCCCTGCCCTGACCACCCCTGTCACCGCATGCCGTAGGGGAGCCGAGACCCGAGAGTCCATGCAGAGTGAACCAGGAGCCCAGACCTTGCTTGCTGCCGCACGGCACGGGGCTGGTCACCGAACACATCACCCAGCTCAGCCCTGCCCAGCCAAAACCTGAGCCGCATGTGGTCAGAAAGACTTTGAGCCCAGCACACCCTACTCACAAACACCTGGCACGTAGCAGGTGTCTGAGGGCTCCTGAATAAGGACAGGAGTAAAAGGACTACAGCTCCCTCTGGGCTCCAGAATTCTACAACCGTGTCCTGGACTCCAGAAGCTGAGTGGCCAGTTAAGGATTTCCCAGTCGGAGTCACGAGAAGTCCTCCCGGCTTTAGTTTTTAAAGCACCATATTAAACACGTCTGTGCACAAAATTTTCACTAACTCTGTAGGACAAAGTCTCGGTTATGAACTCACTATAAATGCCTGACAATGGAAGAACGTCACATCTTTACAGTAGAGCACTCGGCCACCTCCAAACGCAATGCTGACAAAGAGTTCAGTGGTGTGGATAAGCACTTATAAAGTCGGTGAAGAGTTCAGTGGTGTGGATAAGCACAAAATTAATCACCCCACATCCAGAAATAATCGGGAGGGGGGGCGGGGAGCGAGGGAGTGTGCCTAATGTCTGTGTGCACGTGACACAGG
Organism: Perodicticus potto; assembly: GCA_963574655.1. NCBI lineage: Eukaryota > Metazoa > Chordata > Mammalia > Primates > Lorisidae > Perodicticus > Perodicticus potto. The sequence goes on from CAUYRH010177676.1 coordinate 33,216, forward strand.
CCTCTAGAGTTTGATCCAGCTGTATCCCCGACAGAATCCTGCAGCAAACTTCTCCAGAAAGGGCTGCCTCCCAGACTGAGGCTAGAAAAATAAATGTTAGTGAGTTCTGGACTAGAAGAAGCACAACTGTCCCCAGACCCAACACTGAACCTGGTGCGCTGACCCTCAGTTGAATCACTCTAAATGATGGGGTCCTCATTAGGATGATATTTGGGAACACTGGTCGCTGCGTAAGAATTGATTTTGATATTACTTTTTCTAAATCTTCAAGATTCTGTCTATATTTAACTTTCGGTAGCTTTATGCAAAAATATTATCAACCCAGTTCTTTTGGGAAAACTAGATTGGGGGCTATAATACAAATGACAATTTTAAAACAATTCATAGCTGAGCTCTCTAGCAAAGCAGGAACAACATGAGGAGCATGGTTCCTCAGAGAAGGACATCCACCACCAAAGCTGCTACCCACCGTGGGCGGGCGGCATCGGTGGGAAGTGGGCTCAGATTGTGAAACTGCGGGTCAGTGGAAGGCCAAAGAGCAAAGCTCAAAACCTTATGCATCTTCCAAAGCATTTACAGGCTGAGAAGAGAGGCCACAGGCTTTCCACCAAAAGCCCAGACAACTGGGGGCTTTACTAAAATCACAGCCCAGCCCCAGTTCAGACTGAGCCCTCGTGGAACTGAGGTCATTACTCACTCCACAGGCCTGAGGACAGAGAGGGCTCTTCTGTGATGGAACATGAAATTGTCTAGAGGCTTTACGCATAAGTCCAGCACGCAACTCTGAAAGCAGGCAGAGAGGGCAAAAATTGTGACCAATACTCAAGAGAAAAACACAGAAAATATGAGAAGAATGAATGTCCATAATACTGGTGTTAGTGGATGAGAACTGTTAAGATAGTTTTGGATTATTTTTCAATGAATGGATACATTTAAAAATAAGAAGACAGACAACACGAGTGGGAAAGTAGAGAACGCTTCTTTCTTTCTTTTTTTTTTTGAGACAGTCTCACTATGTCACCCTGGGTAGAGTGCGGTGGCATCACAGCTCACAGCAACCTCAAACTCTTGGATTTACGCGATTCTTTTGCCTCAGCCTCCCAAGTAGCTGGGACTACAGGTGCCCGTCACAACGCCGGCTATGTTTGTTGTCACATTGTTGTTTAGCAGGCCCTGGCTGGGTTTGAACCCGCTAGCCCTGGTACATGTGGCTGGTGCCATAACCATTGAGCAATGGGCACCAAGCTGAAAGTAGAGAATTTTAAACACAGAATTGAAATACTGTGTTGAAAATAATATATTTTATTAAAATATAAAATGGACATTCTAAAACTGAAAAAGAAAGAAATTTGAAATTTACAGTTCATTGGATAAGTTTATCAGCTGACTGACCACAGAAGGAAACAGCGTTGGTAATCTGTAAGACAGAGAATATCCAAAGCGAGTCCAGAATAAGAAAAGGAAAGAAAGGAAAGGATAACCTTAGAGGTATGAGGAGAAGAGTCAAAAGGATGTAAACCTCATAGAACTTGAAGCCCAGAGGGAAAGAGTGTGTGGATGAGGAAGAGTGATATTTGAAAAGATCAGGGTCAAGAATTTTCCAAAACAGATGACAGATACCAACCCAGAGATTTAAGAAGTTTATCAAACTGCAAGAGGAATAACTATGAAGAAAACCACAACTAACCATGATACACTTAGCTTTAAACCAAAGAGAAAATCTGAAGGGCGGTCACAGTAAAACATCTGTGTTACCCTCCAAACGTCACAGTAAGACTGCAAAACCACAGGCAAAAGAATGCCACATTCTGAATGATGCATAAAATACCCACTAACTCAGCAGTCTGCGAACTGCTCTGCTAGTGTTTAAAAATAGGGGCCAAACATGTTTTTAGATGGAACATAGTTTGCTACCAGTTGCCTAGCATTAAAAACAAACAAACAAAAAATCAAACCTAAGAGGCTTGGCCCAGTGGCTCACACCTCTAATCCCAGCACTCAGGGAGGCTGAGGCAAGAGGATCACTTGAGCTCAAGAGTTCAAGACCAGCCTGAACAAGAGCGAGATCCTGTCTCTACCAAAAATAGAAAAACTAGCCAGGCATTGTGGCAGGCACCTGTAGTCCCAACTACTTGGGAGGCTAAGGCAGGAAGATCACTTGAGCCCAGGAGGTGGAGGCTGCAGTGACCTGTCACGACACCCCTGCACTGCAGCCCAGGGAACAGAGCAAGACTGTCTCAAAAAAATGAGTATAGGTGAAAAGCCTAAGTAAACCTTTAAATGGTTCCATTTTGTGAAGGCAAGTTTAAAGTCTTTTGTGAGTTATAAAGGAAAAAATCCTGGCTAGAACGCCATATGTGGCTTAGAACCTAATCAAGTAAAAGTGATTTAGGGTGGAGCTTCGTGGAGGCAGATCTGCAGACAGATACCTGTATATCTCGGGATTTTCCAGGCAGCTCCTTTAAGATGATTAACTGCCTCCAAATGGTCTGTTAAAGGATCAAGCATTTAAACCGCTTATTTCCCCAAAGTCTTGTTCTGTGGTTTTGTTTTTGATTGCTTAGCATAAGAATAACTTTAGTGAAGTAGTTACCAGTTAAGCCGGTTACCTTAGCCCATAAGGAAAGCTTTACATAATGTTAGTAAAGTGGTTATCAGTTAATCCGATTTATCCATAGTACCAGGCAGTAAGTGGCCAGGGGCCAGGTTTAAGTCATATGTTTATTGATTAAGTTACATGCCTATATAAGCTTTGGTGGAAGAAATAAACTTGCTGTTTGCCTAAACGAGCTTTCAGCCTCCTTATTCTCCGACATTTCATCGCAGCCTCAACCTCTGCGGAACTGCCCATGCAAGAAACATTCATACAACAATTAAGTAAAATTAAAATAAATAAATTTTAAAAAACTAAGAGCACTTGTTCAGCAGTTAGCAGCCCAGAGCCAGGCACCATGGCCAGAGGCAACAAAAGCACAGGGAGGGCAGGACGGGCTATCCCAGGAAGGCTGACAGCTTAGAGCCCCAGCAGCAAGGATCACTGCCTTCAAGGTGTGTGTACAGGCTCAGTACAGCAGTGTAAAGGTGGGACGGGGAGGGCAACAGAGTACAAAATTCTGTAAAGTCTTTCACTGATGAGAAGTAGTACAGAAGCAATTTAGGAGAACCCTAATAAGTCTAGGGTTATACTACAATCTCTAGGCTTATCTCCAAGAAAAAAATGCAAGTATGTATAACTAGAAAGTTAAGAAAGGAAAAAAAAAAAAAAGAGCAAAAGTACTCTATTAATCTACAAGAAAGCAGAATAAATTAGAAATAAAGGAACAAAAAATGAGATTGGACAATTAATTAGAAGACAAATAGCAAAATGACAGACTTAAACTCAACTGTAATTATTTTAATGTGACTGGACTAAATAATTCAACTAAAAGTGAAGATCATCAAATGGGATATTAAAATCTATGCACTGTCTATGCACTTTAAACATAAGGCCATTTCCATACCAGTCACAAGGCAAGTGTAAGGGTGGGAAGCGACATCATGCCATCGTGAAAATAGATTAACATAATTAACGCACCAGAGTTTTTCTTAAAAGAATTAAAAATCTTAAAAGTGAAAGAGCAATTAAACCACATACTTAAAAAAAATCTTCCCATAAATACCAAGTTATATGGGCAAAATCCACCAAATTATCAAAGAATAGACCATTTTTGTCTAAATTTTCCTAGAGAACGCTTAACTCATCCTGTAAGACCAGAATATCTTTGAAACCCAAACCAGACAAGGGTACTAGAAGAAACAAAAACTCAGGCCAATCTCACTCTTAAAGACAGAAGCAAACATTCTAAGCAAAAAGTTAGTAAGCCAAGCCTGACAGGCGTTGAAAAGATGATGCTTAGTAGCCAAGGAACATTCTTCTTAAGACACAGGATGATTTAACCATAATGAACCCATAGAAGTCATGACCCTCAGTAACAGATGTGGGTCTCAGAATCACACTCCACAAATGCAGAAAATTTGAAACCTTGAAATGTTTTCAAGAAGCTATGGAAGAAGAGAAAATATTTCTAAAATTTTCTTTAGCTCTGAAATAGTTTATGAAAATTTTTTGTTTAGCTACTGAAAGGAAGCCAAAAAAAAAAAAAAGAGAAAGAAAGAAAGAAAGATAAACAATTTCAGTCAACTAGAAGACAAGGAAAATCCCTTTCTACTAAAAGTCTATTCCAAGTATCATTTTTGGTGGTGAAAAATTTGCAGCTTTCCCTTTAAAATAAATAACAAGCTAAGAAGATCAATTACCACAAAAAAACCTACTTAAGATGGAGATCCTAGCTAGTGCAATATGGTAAGTAAAAGAAATGATTTACAGAGTAAAAAGAAGCAAAGCTCTCATTCACAGGTGATATGATTGACTACATAGAAAAATCAAAGAATACACATGGGGTGTACTAAAATTTTAAAAAGAATTTAGAAAGGAAATTAAATATAAAATGAAGACACAAAAATCAATAGCATTTCCATATACCAGTCATAAAGAAAAATCTAATCCAAAAAAAGATGCTATTTATAATAGCAATGGCAAACAAAAAAAAAAAAAAAGAAAGAAAGAAAAAGAAAAAGAACAACCTAGGGAACATGTTACAAAGGGTGTGTAAGCCCTGTGTGAAAAAACTTGCTAGGGTTTGACAGTCAGCATGCTCCTGAACGGGAAGGTTCTGGCATAAAGAGGCCAGTCCCCCGCAGTGAGCGATGGATGCAGGAACCTCCAGACACTGAAAGGGCTTGAGGAATTTGACCAGCAGATTCTGAACCTTGTCTAGATGAGCAAAGGCCCAAACAGAATTAAGACTTTCCTAAAGAACACCAAAAAGATGTGAAGACTTTCCTACCAATTTTCAGAGTTAGCCGGAAGCTGCAGTAATTAATACCCCGGCATCTATCCTGAAACACATCAAAACACGCGTGAAGCAGGAGAGCCGCCACGCAGACATGCGTCCATTTGGAATCACCCATCGCTCCAGTTTCCTTCTGGAGCGACCCCTCCGTTCTCCTCTGTTTGGCAGGTCCTTCCTGTCATCTGTTCGTCATACATCTGCGGCGGGGGCCCTGCAGGTCCGTGAAGGAGCAGCCACTCAAAAAAGGATCCAAAGCAGCCGATACTCACATCCAGCAAGAACCGGACTTCCACCCCACACCACACACAAAGATGAATTCCAAATGGCCCTCAAATTGAGGATTTTTTTTAGAACTTTTTATGACTGGGAATAAGGGAGAGCTTTTGAAAATGTGCAAGCTATCAAGGAAAAGAATCACAAACTCAATTACATTCCACAGTATTAAAATTAGGAACTCCCGTCCATCAAAAGACACTATAAAGAAAGTGAAAAGGTGAGCCACAAACTGGGAGAAGATAATTGCAGCCAATTTAACTGATGAAGTATTAGAACCCAGATTACATAAATACTCCCACACATCAATAAGAGAAGGACAAAGGCTTTCCACAGGCATTTCACAAAAAGGAATCTGGAATGGCAATGTGAAAAGATGTTCAATGTCATGGACAGTCAGAGAAATGCAAATTAAGATCACAAAGATAAGCTTTTCTACGCAGTAGGTTAACAACTATCAGTAGTATGATATGTCCAAACTTTAGTAAAAATATGGATCAAACAAAAGAGGTCTAATCTGCATTAACCATTGTTACAGAATAGTTCCTGTCTCGTAGCAGCAAACACGGACAGTCCAGTGATTCTACCCTGGAATATACTCCAAGGAGAAACAAACGTACAACAGTGACCATACACACAGCTGCAGATCCCAGCAAAGCCCAGAACAACCCAAATGCCCACTGACAGAAGAATAAAAACGCGTCTCATCAAACAGCGGTACAGATCTACGATGAAATGCCACAATGCACAGAAAATGAACCAACACCAGCTACGCACAACACAGACGAATCCAGAAACCCAATTCTGAACAGGAGAAAGCTAGTCTCAGAACACAGTGCCATATCCTCTTCATAAAGGTCAAAAACAAGCAACACAAATGAAACCTTGCAGAAAAAAGTGAAGATAATATGGTGAAACTGTAGAAATTTAAAAAGTAAACATGTATTTCAAGATAGCAATGACCTTGGAGTGAGGAGAGTTGAGGATGACGGGAGAGGAAGCTGCGGACCGCCCAGGTCAGTGTCCTAACAGTTCTTCAATCAGTGGCCAGGTGACAGGTGTCCTGACTACTGCTTTTACTTCATAATTTGCACATATCTCATATATTCTTTAGTATAGAAATTGGTGCACTGGATTTTAAAAAGAAAAGAAGAAAAAGCAGGAAGAGAAGGGCAGAGAGAGGAAACGAGGGAGGGAAAAGAAAACACCACAGAAGAAAAATATGGAAGACTAAATCGACATAAGAAAGGCCGCCAAAGTCAAAATTCCACAAAATGGAAAACTGAAATGCTCATCTGATGATTATTAAACCGCAATACTTTTTCTTGAAACTGAATATTATGCTAAGAGAAACTTTCACAACTTACTCATTTTAGATCGAGGAACAGTTTGGCCTCCCATCGCTAACTATATACAAAACACACACAAGTTTTAAAATTTGTACAGATCTAAAACTTTGTAAGTTAACAACACATTTCCCCTTTACTTCTGTAGCAGCCCCAGAGAGGTGATGTCACTGGAATGATTGGGAATCACGCTTAGAAAGCTCGCTGCTCATCTGAGAAGGCATTCTGCACCCGTCACAGCCACGGGGACAATCCATACCCTTGTGTGGGTTCCCGGGAGATCAGGAGCAAACCACCTGAGCCATCTACAGGTCCCTGGACACTCATGCAGGACACCTGTTGAATCCTACTTTCTCAGGGGTGTGCACAGCTGTGGGAAGAAGCGAGCCAACTGCGCCAGTGTGCCAAGTGATTCACACCTGTGACCTGAGTAAGCCGGGACAAAAGACAGCCCTAGGTGAGTCATTTTTCAAATGCAGAGTTGCACAGAATTCTCTGGATAGCCCTGGGAGGAAGCAAAGCAAGGTTTTAATGTCACCATCATTATTAAGTTTAACTGAGTGGAGTCCAGGCTACCCAGGCACTAACGACAGTGGTCTTCGACTTCTGGCAGGGGAGGACACAATTTTCCTCTGTCTCATCTCACTTTGACAATGAATGTAAAAATACCACAGAGACAGATCTCAGCAGAGTACATTTCTACTGACGACACATTTAAATCTGTAACCAAGATGAGAGTAAAATAATCTGAATTAAAGATGCCTTTGATTTTCTCCATTTTTCCAATTTCAGGTCTTCTCTATACAGAGTTGAAATGGTCCTTCTTTGAAGCAAAAAATATAAAGTTCTTTATATTTCTTAACAAAAAGTTGACTCATTTCTACCAACTTTACTAACACCTGTGATCTGGGATTCGCACATGAATTACTCAAGTTTTATGGAGGAGAGAAGACAATTAACTACAAAGGGATTTTGTAAAATTGTGCCTAAACTTAGAAGGTCACTTAGTTTCCTTCTTTAACTCTATTTCAGTAAAAAGGAAAAAGGCTATCAAGCTACACTACGTTCAACGAGGAAGATGAAGAAGTTTCAAGTGTTCTGAAAATTAATGTTCTTCAAAATTTGTTAGTTTGAATAAGTAAGTTAAACATCCTTAACAAGTGGTTAGTGAAGCTTTTCATCTGCTTCATGTACTAAAAAAACTGTCATTTGGGGCCAAAGGGCTTTGGGTAATTTCAGTCCCGTTTAAGTACAACTGGTGTCTCCTTTGTTAATATAATTCCACTAAAAATTCTGTGGGGAATTACACTTCTACCTTTGAGGGAGTAGTAGGCACCAAACTTACCTAAAACAGAACTAAGTACAGTTGAAATATCCCTTATCCTAAATGCTTATGTGCTTTAGGACTCATATTTTTTGAACTCTGGAATATTTAAAAAATACCTATTATTACCTAATCCAAAAACTGATTAGCAGAGCATTCCTAATTCAAAATGTTCTCATAAGCATTTCCTTTGAGCATGACTTTTGAATATCATGCTAGCACCCAAATTTCAGATGTTGAAGCATTTCAGAATTCAGGTTAGGGATAGTCAACCTAGAAACAAAACAATGGTTTTCTAAACAATGGTCAACAGGAGCTAAGGCCCATTCCCCCTGAGGAAAGGGAGAGAAGGGGCCCCAGTGCTTAGGGCACAGCTCACAAGCATCTCCAGGCTGCACTGGAGAGGAAGGACCACTCCCAAACCAGTGGGTGGCTCACCAATGGAGGAGACCAGAGGCCAGAATTTGGAAAGAACAAAACACCTATACATTTGGGGGCACAACACCAGAGAAGAAAGGTTAGAGAGAAAGCTCCAGATGTCTGCAGAAGGATCAATGTGAGTCTTTGCCTAACTACTAAGCTACTACTTGAAAAGGATTTTCCTGAAGTCAAGAAAAGACTCTCCGGAAAGAAGCAGGCCAAGTGATTTGAGCACAGAGCCAGGAATAGCCATGTGCTCACTGCCAGTGTGGAAAGACCTCATAGTATGACATCAATCAGGTAAGGACTTCCCTGCTGCCTCATTTAACATTTATGTATTAAATACACACACACACACACACAGAGCAGGGAAATATAACCCACAACCAGGAGAAAATTCATTCAACAGAACTATACCCAGAAAAGGAAGAGATGATTAAACAAAGACATTATGACATAAGGACAATTATTATGTTTCATATATTCAAAAAGATGGACCAAACTATGCATATAGTAAAAGACATAGAAGATATAAAAATAATCCACTCAGAACTTATAAGCATTTTTAAAACTATCCAGGTACAGAAGACAAAAAGATAAGAAAATGAACAAAGCAGCAGTGAGATATGGGATAATATTAAGCACTCCAACACCCTTGCAACTGGGGCCTCAGAGAAACAGTGGAGGCAGAAAGATCTGTGAATAAATATTAAGTTACAGGTCTACAAATAATATAAAAATAAACCCATATAGATAGAGCCTCCCTAATCTGAAATGTTCCAAAATCCAAAGGTTTTTGAGCATTTACATAATGCCACAAATGGAAAATTTCACATCTGATCCCATGTGAGAGGCTTTAGTAAAAATGCAGGCAAAATTTTGTTTTATGCATAAAAGCATTAAAAATAATGTATAAGACTTCTTTCAAGCTATGTGTATAAGGTGTGTATGAAACATGAATGAATTTCATGTTTAGACTTGGGTTCCAACCCAAAGATATCTCATTATGCATATGCAAATACTCTAAAATCCAAAAAATTCTGAAATCTGAAACTCTTCTGGTTCCAAGTATTTTGAATAAGGAATCCTCAACCTATACTCACAGATACAAGATCAGATAAACTCAAGCAGGAAAAAACAAAAACTACACCAAGACAACTAATCCAACTGCTAAAAACAAATGACAAAGAGAAAACATTTAAAAAGGCCAGAAGGGAGAGAAAAGACAGATCACAAAGGAACAACGTTAAGAATAACAGCAAACTGATCATCCGAAACTATGCAAGGAAGGACTCATTGGAACATCATCTCTAAAGCATTAAAAGAAAAAAACATGGTCAACCTAGAAGTCTATAAGCAACAAAATAGCTTTTCAAGAATGCAAGTGAAATAAAGGCTTAACAAAAAACCCCACAAAAGTAAGATGATGTTCATATACTAGCAGACCTGCACTCAAGAAATTTGGGATAAGATTATCAGATACAAAACAAAAATGAGAAAAAGTATCCAATGTACACAATACTATGAAACCAACATAAATAATCACCTACGTATTCATACAAATGATAAAACATTAACTATAGGCCAGAAAGAAAGAGGAAAGAGGAAGCAGGGGGAGAGGAGGTGGGGATGCCGGGAGGAGGGGGGGTGTTTGGTGGGACCTCACCTAAGGTGCATAATACAAGGGTACATTTCAAAACTGTTAAGAACAGAGTCTAAATATCTTACCACAACAAACAAGTAAACGAGGTGATGGTTGCATTAATCAGTTCAATGTGAGCATTCCACACTGTTTACCAATTCAGCACATTGTACCCCATAAGTGCATTAATGTACACAGTCAGGAGTTAGTAAAGAAAAACGATGCGAGACAGAAACCTGCTAGCATAGGAACATCTTGTATTAGGAACTCTACAAATGAATGAAGACCTCAAGAAACAATAAAGATAACTGACTACCCGAAGCAGAAATAATATATTTTGGAGTTTATTACACATGTAGCAAGAACATAACAAAAAAGCGGAATAAAAGAAACTGAAGTGTACTGTTGCAGGTGCTAACGCCGCATCTTGAGTTCTGTATTATATCGTGAATGCAGACAATGAAAAGCTAAGTGCGTTTATACAGTTTCTACAGCTGCCACTTAAACAGAAAGAAAAGGAGAAATACCTAAGAAGCTGACAGTACGGACAGAATGTTAAAATGGCATCGTTAAAAACATTCAAACAACCAAAAAGAAAACAGGGAAAAGGGAAGAAGGGCAAAGGAACAAATGGTATAAGTAGAAAACACACAGCAAGATGGTATACTTAAACCCAACCATATTAACAGTTACATTAAATGTAAATGTTCTAAACATGTCACTTTCACAAAGACACTATCAGATTAACTTTTTTTTTTTTTTTTTTTGAGACAGGGTCTCACTCTGTTGCCCCTAGCTAGAGTGCTATAGCCATCAGCCTAGCTCATAGCAACTTTAAATTCCTAGGCTCAAGGGATCCTCCTGCCTCAGCCTCCTGAGTAGCTTAGCTGGGACTACTGGCACCCACCATAATGCCTGGCTAATCTTTCTGTTTTTAGTCGGGGGGGGGGTCTTGCTTTGCTCAGGCTGGTCTTGAACTCCTAACTCAAGGGATCCCCCTACTTCAGCCTCTCAGTTTGTCAGGATTACAAGCATGAGCCACCACACCAGGTCTAGATTAAATTTAAAGAGAGACACGACTGATTGTTATCTACAGGAAACATTACATTTTACATTTAACCTGTTTGAATCTAAAACATTATGTTTTATATTTAACCTATTTTTGTCAATTTTTATATAGGTTAAATATAAAACTATGAAAAAACAGTTACCATAGAAACATTAATTTAAAAAAAGCTGGAATGGCTATCTTAATATCAAATTTCAAAACAAGGAATATTACCAAGGCTAAAGAAGGTTATTTTATAAGGGTAAAGGGTTTAATTCACCATGCGGACACAGATTCCAGATATGTATACACCTAATGAAAGCACTTGAAACAGATGAAGAACTAATAGAACTAAAAAGGGGAAACAGACAAACCCCCACTTACAGTCGAGTATTTCAATACTCCTAATAATGTATACAACAGCAAAACAGGAAACCCGTGAGGATATAGAACATTTGAACAATCCCATTGACAAACCTGACTCAACTGACATTTAAAAAACGTTCTAGTCAAGAAGTACAGAGTGTACAATCTACACGCAGTCAAGTGGACACCACAGTCACCACATTCTGCGGTGGACCCATAGTCTGGGCCATAAAACAACTCTCCACAAATTTAGGAGGCCTGAAATTATAAAAGGGACATCGTCTGACCACAAAGCAATTCAACCACAAATCAATAACAGAAAAATATTGGAGAAGTCTCCAAATATTTGGAAAAATCTCAAAATATTTTTAAATGAAATGACATATTTCTAAATACCTCATGTATTGAAGTCAAAATCAGAAGGGAAATTGGAAAATATACTGCAATGAATGAAGATGGAAACACAGTGTCTCAAAAGTAAGTGTAGCTAGCTGTGCTCAGGGGGGTTCAGCAGCTAAAGCTGTGCTGGGGGAGTTCAGCAGCTAAAGCAGTCCTGGGGGGGGTTTCAGCAGCTAAAGCAGTGCTGGGGGGTTACAGCAGCTAAAGCTGTGCTAGGGGGGGTTTCAGCAGCTAAAGCAGTACTGGGGGGGTTTCAGCAGCTAAAGCAGCGCTGGGGGGGTTTCAGGAGCTAAAGCAGTACTAGGGGGTTTCAGCAGTTAAAGCAGTGCTGGGGTGTTTCAGCAGCTAAAGCAGTGCTGGGGGGTGTTTCAGCAGCTAAAGCAGTGCTCAGCTAAAGCAGTGCTGGGGAGGGTTTCAGCAGCTACGGATGCGTTCGGTGGGGGTTTCACCAGCTATAGCTGTGCTCAGAGGGTTTTTAGCAGCTACAGCAGAGCTGGGGGGGGGGGCGTTCAGCATAAAAAAACTTCTATGAGAAGAGAAGAAAGGACGACTTTAGCTTTCACCTTAATAAACTACAGAAAAGGAAGGGTACTAAACCCAAAGCAAGCAAAAAGAAATAATAAAGAGCAGAAATCAACAAAATAGAAAAAAAAAAAAATCAACAATGACAAATATCAGTTCTCTGAAAACAGATAAGCCTTTAGCCAGACTAATTAGGAAAAAAGAAGAGAAAATGCAAATTACTAATATCCATAATAAAAACAAAGACATGACTGAAAGTCCTATAGACATTAAATGTATAATAAAAAATATTAAAATAACATTAGGCCAATCAATTCAAAAACTTAGACGAAATGGTAAAATTTCTCAAAAAATACAAAATCCCAAAAATCACTCATGAAGAAATAAATTACCTGACCAGCCCTAAAATCTACTTAACAAACGAGTTTGTGGCTAACGTCCTTCTCAGAAAACTTCAAATCCAAAAGGCTTCACTGGCAAACCCTACTGAACATGTAAAGAAACAATGTTTCAATAGTGTATAGACTAATCCCAGATAGAAAACAGGCCTCACAGCATTTAACATAAAGAATAAAAATAAATAATAATATATGGAACCCAAGGAAGGATTATCCAGGAATGCTAAATTGCTTTAACATATAAAATCAGTATAATTCAACAGAGAAGGTACTTTTAAAGGAATAAAATGCTCTCAATCCAGTAAAGGGCACCTACAAAAACCTATGCCTGACACCACACTTACTGCTGGCAGATGATGTCATGATGGGGACCACGGCTGACACCTTAGCATGAACCAGAGGCACCAAAATGCGGAAGAATCATCCTAGCTGCCCCCCCTCCACCACACACACAGTTAAGGGGTAAAAAAACCAAAACGGGTTCAAGTAAGAATGTCCTGATGAAGCAAACAAACTTGTCGCCTTTCTAAATTTAATGTTCTGTCACCAAATGGGTAAAAGGTAGGTCTGCTGCAAACCCACAGTGGCTGTCTCCAGGAGAAAACCTGTGTGAGTGGTGGAGCCTCCAGGTCAGCTGCCAACTTTTTCTTAGAACAAAAGTGTGATTTGTATGAGCGACTAACAAACTGTGGTTATTCAGACATACACATCCGGCAGACATTTTCTCAAAAATAAGCACACCAAGCCTGTCACCCACCATAAGCGGTATGACGGACAGCATTTGCTGCTGCTGATAAAATGAGAACTTCAAGTGATAATTAAAACTTTGGAAACCTATACTCGCCACCATGGCCTGCAATGCTACGGGGCTTTTCGAAGAACAAAGGTGGTGGTATTAACATATGATTTTTAGTGCTGTGTAACGAAACACATTGGTCTTGGAAGGTCTGTATAACCCTTTGATGCTGCAAAGCCATTCATGGGGCACGATGTACCCATGGATTTCAGTGTCACGGAGTACAAAAGTCCACTGAGGTCTCAGACTGCTCATAACACCCACAGTTATCTGACAAAGCTATTAAAATGCAGTTCCCTTCTCCAATTACTTATCAGGGGCCAGACTGTCTTGATGCACTTCAGCTAAACAACATATCACAACAGATTGCGTGCCGTCTTCTATTAACCCAGACATTTAAACCTTTTGAAATGGTGGAAATAAGAACATTCCTCATTAATAATTTTTACAGAAAATATGGCTACTTTTTACTTTACAATATTATTCGTACAAAAATGTAAAATTATTGTTTAAATTAATAGTAGTTTTAAATTCTGTAGTGTTAATTTCCGATGTGCCAAATATTTATAGCAAAGTCACATAAGCTCTGTGGGATCCCTAAAAAGTTTGTAAATGTCCAAAAAGGCTCTGAGACCAAACTGTGAGGACCACCAGCACAGAGGGGGGAGTCTTGTGACACCACTCTACCATCCTTACTCCTCCAGGAGGGCTTGTCAGGAATCTACTCCCCAAATCTGGAAACCTGGGTAAGAACAGAGGAGCACGCCTGTGTCCCCCAGCCAGTGAGGAACACGAGGGCCTCGTCTGCCATCACAGGAAAATATCCATTCTCCCATTTTTTAAAAAGCTGTCCACTACCTCCACTTGTACAAACTTTTCCACAGAAATTTGACTAAACCTCTCTAGAAGACTTCTTCATAAGGACCCACTAAAGAACTTAGCACTATTTCAGCTTGAAGTTAGAGAAAAAGAAATAGAAAACTTAGGTGTAACAAGTCAGTGTACGACCACAATTCCATATGAAAACATTTAAAATACGTTAGATTTTTGGTCAAGATGAAAGACAAAAAAGAAAAAAAAAATCAAGCAATCTATTCTAATTGGGTTCCCATGGTAACTGTACAATTGGGTTTTTCAATATAACCTCCCAAAGGCCCCATGCACACTTGTAAAATATACTTCCAACAGCCTGAATTGTTTTTACATTACAGCACTCCCAGGAAGATCAATTATTATACATCCCCACCCTAACTATTAGTGGCAGGAGATGTTAACGCTATTTGTTGTATTAACATAAGTCGTGTAAGGAGCACTACATATCACAATAATTATAAAAAACTAATCATACACTTCAGATTCATCAAACATGTTCTGCGTAATAACCAATAGGGCTGCTGTCACGCAATCACATTTACTAAATGTAAGAAATCAACCCCAACTACATACTAAACCATTGTGCCTCTCTTATTGATTTCAAGGATAAACAGAATCAATCATTAATAATTACATTATAAGATAACCCTGAAGGTTAATCATATTCTTAGAGACTCTCACTATGGAATTAAACAAACATAGCTGTGCTAATAAATAAATAAAGAAAAGGTAACTGAGGAGAATTCGGATCTACACTTTAAATATCACAGCACAACACAGCAAGGCACATTCCCAAACCCAGGCCCCTGGCTTCACCTGTGCTGACCACGGTGGTCTCTCCCCGCCCCTGCACAAATGGGGCCCCCAAAGCAGGACTGTCGTGGCACAGTGCCAGCCTACCCTGCAGGGACACAGAGGACCGGCGTGTGGGTTTGGGACTGTGGATAGCTGGGCCTCAGAAGAAGCAAGTTACATGGAGAACAGAGACTTCAATTTGAGTTTTCCTTGCAACAATCGTAAAATCCCCATGAATTTGATACATGTTTTGGGGAGATGGTGGGCTGGGGAAAAGGAAACTTAGCAACCTCCTACCTTTAGGCTGTCCCCCATCAGTGGCCATGGTGAACACAGCTGATGCGTTCAGTGGTTGGCCAGCGGACTTCCAGTAAGATCTGACACTACAGACATCTCCACGTACTCTTAGAGACGTATCTCAGCCTCAAAATCTACACACTGTACGGTTCTGAGAATTCTGGCTGGTGTCTGACCAGATGACCACACGCCATCCCTTGATCCAGGCAGGATTTCAGGGGAAGAAAACAAAATTCAACCAACCAACAACAAAAAAACCCAAGCAGTCCAGGCGGCCCCCTAATCATCTTTTGTGTTTAAGAAACCTAGATGGTCACAGCACTTATGCCAGTGTCTCTCCCACTGCTTCCACAGCATGTCCAGCCAGGGCCAGACGACACCAGGCCTCCCAGCAGCCCACAAGGCCTCCCTACAGCCCACCAGGCCTCTGGGCATCTCTTGCCTTGCCTGCTGCACCCCATTTCTACTAGGACTGGAGTTTGCAGTCAAAAGATTGGGGTTTCTGCTTGTTCTTTATCTTTTTACTCCAACACACACTCACGTATTTTTTATTTATATAAAAAAATCAACAAAGAAGGAAAAGCAAAGGTGTAGATTTTGTCTAATAACTATTTTGAAATACGAGAGATAGCAAGTAACATGTAAATATAAAGAAATAGTGCTCTGAACAATAAAAATATACAAAGTGTTATTTATATGTAAAATATATAAGGACACTTCTAAATAATATAAGCTACTTTGTTTGTTTGGTTGGCTATTTGTACAACAAATTTACTGAGTATGTACACTGTGCTTGGAATATAGAAAGTAAGTTTTACCTTTAAGGAAGATTATAAAAATTTCTCAGCCAGGGAATTTGTATCTCCAAACATTTTTTAAGAGACAGGATGTCACTCTCACCCTGCTTAGAGTGCAGTGACATCATCATAGCTCCGTGCAACCTCAGACTCTTGGGCTTAAGTGATCCTTGTGCCTCGGCCTCCTGAGTAGCTGGGACTACAGGCTGATATTTCTCATGCTCAGCTGATTTTTCTCATTCAAGCTGGTCTCGAACTACGGCCTTCCATCGCAGCCTCCCAAAGTACCAGGATGACAGGCATGAGCCCCCAGCCTAAACTTTTAACCTTATATTCCATCTGAGAAAGACTTTGTTTAAGTTTCATAATATGATAGGGGTACACTTGTTTTGGTTACATAGATTACTTTTATACAGTTTGAGTCAAAGCTATAAATGTGCCCCTAACTTGGACAGTGTGCATTGTACCCATTAAGTGTGAATTCACTTCTCTCCTCCTGCCTCCTCCTATCTGCTTGCTTTCGGTTGAGTTTTACTACCAAATGTACTCATGAGTGTCAATCAATTAGTTTCAGTTTAACAGTAAATACATGTGGTGCTTGTTTTTCCATTTTTGTGCCATTTCACTTAGTAGAATGGTCTCCCGTTCCATCCGGGTTGTTACAAAAGGTATAGTTCTCTGTTTTTTATGGCTGAGTATTACTCTGTGGTGTACAGATACCACCCTTATTATCCACTCATGTATTCATGGATGCCTGGGTTGATTCCACATCTTTATGATTATGAATTGTGCTGCAATAAACATTGGAGTGCATGCTCTATTTTGATTAAAAAAAAAAAAAAGATTGGATTTTCTGCTTGTTGTTTATCTTTTACTCCAACACACACTCATACCTTTTGGAATGCCAATAGCTAAAGCTCAGAACAGTGACTCTAGAGTGCTGTCTGATTATGGAGCCATCTCAGCCCTAAATTCCCTTGCTGAGCTTGCTGCCTGGGAGATGACTCTTGTCTGCCCCTCCCCAGCTCGGTTTGAGCCCACGGCACTAACAGGACAGCAGCCTGGGTGGCTCGCACAACACCTGCAGATGTTCATCTTCTCGCACTGTGGAGGCTGGAAAGTCCAAGACTCAGGTTCTGAGGAGTCAGCTTCTGGTGAGGGCTCCCTCACTGGCTTGCGGACAGCCACCTCCTCACTGGGTCCTCACTGCGGGAGAGAGGACACCAACCCAACCAGGTTAGAACCTCGCTTCTATGACCTCATTTAACCTTACCTACCTCCAAATAAAAATTGGAGTCAGGACTTTAATCTATGAAGTTGAGGGACACAGTCCAGCGTGCAGTGCTGGGCCCTCTATCAAGTAGAAGCCCTTTGCAGGCCCCAGGGACTCTCACCTGGAATTCCATGACAAAGACTAAAAACACAAGGAGAGTAGAAAACCACATGAAGGGTGGAGGGCCCGAGGGGAGGGAGAGACACGGGCTGAGACATGGGAAGTGTTCAGTAGCAGTCATATTGGTCTAAAGCAGGCATCCTCAAACTTTTTAAAAGGGGGCCGATTCACTGTCCCTCAGACTGTTGGAGGGCCGGACTACAGTTTAAAAAAAAAACTATGAACAAATTCCTATGCACACTGCACATATCTTATTTTGAAGTAAAAAACAAAACGGGCATAAATACAATTCACACCAACTCATGTGGCCCACGGGCCGTAGTTTGAGGACCCCTGGTCTAAAGAGAAATAGCAGAGGCTCTGGGAAATGTTCTAATTACACTCATGGCAAAAATAATTTTTAAAAAGCAACACTAGGCTCAGCGCCTGTGGCTCAACGGGCTAAGGTGCCAGCCACATACACCTGAGCTGGCGGGTTCGAATCCAGCCTGGGCCTGCCAAACAACAATGATGGCTGCAACCAAAAAATCGCCAGCGTTGTGGCGGGTGCCTGTAGTCCCAGCTACTTGGGAGGCGAAGGCAGGAGACTCGCTTAAGCCCAGGAATTGGAGGTTGCTTTGAGCTGTGATGCCAGAGCACACTACCCAGGGCGACAGTTTGAGGCTGTCTCAAAAATAAATAAATAAATTAATTAATTAATTAATTAATTAAAAAGCAACACTAACAGGAGTCTTTGAAGCCCATACTTGTGAAGAAAAACAGAAAACAAAGAAAATGAAACTACTGACAATGACTCAAGGCCCAGATGGACTCAAGCCAGCAGCAGAGCAGCAGCAAGAGTGTCCAGGAAGGCCTGGTGTGGGAGAACCTCCCACCCTGCCCACCCAGTACTTCTCGTTTCAGCACTGAAAGTCCCCCCCGCCCCCCACTAGCAAACCGTGGGTCACCCCCTGAGAGGCAGAACAGGGCTGTCCTCTTGCTGGGCAGACCACATGATGGCCAATTGCGGCCATGGGTAGATAACACTGAACTTCACGAATATTAATTTTAGAAACTGCTGTTTCTTCTAAGCAACAGTTCTTGCAACAAATCTCAGGTATGACACCCAGGACCTGCCCCTCCTGTGACCCAGTGGGTATCAGCTCTGCCTGCCTGCTGCCCTGAGGCACCTGGCGGCCAAGACAGATGAGCGCAAGGTGCCGGTGGCGGTTGGAGACAGATGGGTGCAGGGTGCCGGCGGCGACCGGAGACGGATGGGTGCAAGGTGCCGGTGGCCTGCTAATCGGCAAGTGCTCCAGCGCAACTCGCCCACATCCATCTGCCTCGACAGCTTAATCTGATGATAACACAATGGTGACAGAAACAAATTTTTCTGCACAATAAAGAATAGCACACATGGGCTTTTCTTGGGATAGCTAGCTAAATTCAGTAACTTTTGGAAATACATCATTCCTTTTCTTTGCCCATTATTCTGGGAACCTCCACTTGAGTGCTAAAAGCCTTCCTAATAAGAGCGGCTGCCACACCACGCACAACACCCCTTATGCACCATGCAGGGACATGCCACACTTTCTCATCCGGTATCCTGTCACCCCACACATCCACGGCCCGTCACTGCTGGCATGATTCTACCTGACGAGAGCTGCAGAGTACTGAGACCCCAAAGCTGGATTTCTGGGGAACTTCACCAGGATCTGGCTTCACCTAGAGCAGGGGATCTCAGCCTGTGGGTTGCAACCCCTTTCACAGGGGTCATCTAAGACCATCCTGCATATCAGATATTTACATTATGATTCATGACAGTAGCAAAATTACAGTTATGAAGTAGCAACCAAAATAATTCTATGGTTGGGGGTCACCACATGAGGAACTGTATTAAAGGGTTGTGGCATTAGGAAGGTTGAGAACCACTGACCTGGAGTGAGTCAAGGCCCCACTCTGACTCTACTGGGTGCCTGTCCCTCTGTCCTTCCACCTGTCTGTCTGTCCTTCCAACACACCAACCTGTGAGCACCGAGGACCCCCACAGCTGCCGCCCCTGCCCCAGGATCCTCGTTCTGGCTGCCACCTTGCACTGTTCAGATTCCTGCTCAAAAGTCCCTTTCTTGGGGGGCCTTCTTCCATGTCTCCAGCCACTTACCATCTACCCCACCCAAACCAAGGCCAAACTATCCACCTCATTCTGCCTCTCCACAGCCCCCTCAATGCACACTCCCTCTTGAAGACGAGGCAGCCAGGAGCCCATGGCCCTCACAAGCAGCTGCCCACCGACTATGGCAGGCCATGGAAACTCCTCCTGGTCCCTACACTTTCTTTCTGATTTGCATTCTGATGTGACCGCATGCCTCAAACTGGACGGTTTGACTTTAAATCTTCTACTAGTACCTGCGGCAAGCACAGGTGCCCCCATGGAGAGCCGGCTGGGGCGGGAGGGCCTGCTAACACGCCTTTTCCTCCCTGCTGACATTTCTGCCTGAATGAACAGTTAAAATAAGGCAATCTCCCTGCTTCGGAACCCAAATGCCAGACAAGGTGGAGGGGTTCATCCACCCTTCCAGAACCAGATATTTCTCCGACTTCCCTAAGGATGCAGTTTTTCTTCCTGTGCACATAACAGCACACAGTCCAAATATTTTCTCCTTTCTCAGTAAGAGAAGTGACTCTGAATGTAGCAGCTTTAATAACTCACTTTCCCTCACCCCTGCGCAGCAGAGATAAGAAAGCTGGCAGCACTGATTCTGGCGACACCCATGGAACTGTCCCCTCACTTTACGACTCCTGCTGCCCACCTCCGTCAGCCACACCATCTAAGGGAAGCACTGACCACCCAGCACCCCCCACTCAGAGCCCCAAATGCACCACCGGGTCAAGGGGAAACCCCCTCAGCAAGGCTCTCGGCTTCCCAGATGCTGCCCCTGCTGAGGGTCCCAGCCAGTCTAAGCCCCCCACACCTGCCACACACCCCCAATCTTAATGACACACAGAGTCCACCTTCTGCGGCCTGGTCCAGAATGCTGAACCCCAGGCCCCTTGGAGAAACCTCACAGGCTGCCCGCTAGTGTTTCTAGAAGAACGAGGTTCAGGTGGGTCCCTGGCCTGCAGGGACCCAGAAAGGCACGCAGGTGAGTCCCAGGACCCTGAGCCCTCTTGGTGCTGTCCCCGTTCTCACAGTGGGCACTCTCAAACTGTGGGCTGGCGGGACGCGAGCGCGGGCAAAGCTCACACTGCGAGAGGAAAGGCGGGTGCTGATTGGAACAGGGGAAAGAGATGCTACTGATTGGATGGGGCAGGGGGAGGGAGATGCTGATTGGACCAGAGAAGGAGGATGCCTATTGGCCCTGAGAAAACAGGGACGCTGACGCAACGGGGGAAAGGGAGCCGATTGGACCTGGGGAAATGAGAACGCGGCCTCTACTCCGCCCCCTGCCGTTCTCAGAATGGCTCCACTGACCCGCACAAGACCCAACTCAGTCCCACGAGGACGTCTGCAGTTGCGTCGGAAAGTTACCCTCCCCGAGCCCAAGGCGATGTTTCTACTCCGGGCGGGGAGGGGAAACCAGCGGCCAGCCCGCCAAACCGCACGGTCCTGACGCCAGTGGTCATGACCCGAAACCGGGATCCACGACACACGACACGTGTCTGGCCTCACAAGTCCGCACGCGCCGGCCGGGCTGGACGCAGCTCCCTGGAGCCGCACAGGGGCGGCCACGACCCCCGGGTCTGCAGGGCCAGAGTCTTCCGTGAGCAGCGGCTCGGGGCTCTGACACCAGCACGGCTAGGCCCTTTCCTGAGAAACGCTCGTCTGCGGCCCCCAGTGTCCCCCTGTCCTCGGGCCTCGCTGTGGCTGGCGGCTCTGCTGACTGCACTGCCCAGCGCTGACCGCACCGCGCTGACCGCACGAGCGGCGAACTCGGACCCTCCACGCTAGTCTCTTTGGGTGGGGAGTAGAATGTAGAAGTTCTTACTACCCCTCAACATTTAATATCTCATCTATTCTGCCCCGAAATTCATTCCTTCTCTTGACACACCCAGACACCTCTGAACGTGCAGTGCTGTCGACAAGGGAATAGTTTCCTAATCTACTATCCATAAGACACAATTTGTCAGTAAAAACTGCCACCAGCGCTGTGCTTGCAGAAAAATGTCCATAAATGCATTACTGCGACGGGCAGATCGATGTCCATAATAAAAACAAATAGATTTAACAAGTACCTGCTATTTTACAAGCCATGCCACTGGTGGACCATGTGTTCAGTGTCACCCACCCCCACCCCCAGACTTCTGGCGGTAGGCGACAGAGTCGGGTTTGGGGACTTTGCTGACTTCACAGGTGTTACGGGTGGAAATTAGTCTAACAAGAAAATTCTAGAAGTGACATAGTGAACATACTAGGTAATCGCTGCTTTCACAATTCTTTCCACGGTTACTACACATATACACATGACAAATTTAACAACATATGAAAATGTTTCTGAAGAATGTTGAACTGGTTTTACAACAGTTACTTCACAGGCCAAATGAAGTTACTCCAAGAGGGGTGAACAGGGCACGAGGCCTCCCTAGAGAACCCCATTCTACTGCTAGGCCTCTGATTTAATTGAAAACAACTTACAATGTCAAAAGCGAGTCTCAACATTCAACACATTACCAAGGGAATCCCCACTGTACTTGCAGCCTCTGGCAGCCATTAGAGGGCGGCTGCCACAGGACTGGCCTACCTGCCAGATCCCAAGCACTTCGGCAAGACACAGTCTTCAACCCATTTACATGTCAGCTCATAGCCAAAGCCACTGTGATACCTTCAGAGTCACAAATGATCACAAAAATGATGTATTCCTCTTCTCAGCGAAGTAATTTCAATAGTTACATGAAGGAGCAAGTCATCACATTCCATACACTCATTATACCGTTTCCCCCAAACTATGAAGTTCTCCTATATGTGTATCTTTGGTACTGTTAACTTTTTCAAAGAAAACTAGACCAGGCATCCTCAAACTTTTTAAACAGGAGGCCAATTCACTGTCCCTCAGACTGTTGGAGGGCCAGGCTACAGTTTTAAAAAAAAAAAACACTACGAAAAAATTCCTATGCACACTGCACATATCTTATTTGGAAGTAAAAAACAAAAAGGGAACAAATGCAATTCATACCACCGGATGTGACCCGTGGGCCGTAGTTTGAGGACCACTGAACTAGACTATTTCCACCAACCAGCCACCATCCAAATGGTACAGAACACACATTCAGCAGTATGTAGTCACAGTAGAGGGGCTAACATTTTACCTGCCTATGCTCCAGTCTCCAGAGCAGGTGGAAGGGAAAAGCCAGACCCCTGCGCAGCTCAGACTCCCTCCCTTTCACTTCAAACCACAACTGGGCTGGGGGCTGGCTTGTTCATCACTGCATTTAGGACAAGGGTGACACAGAAGCCACTCTCACAGTGGTAATGCCATGTTCTATGTGTCTGACTTTAAAACCTTCAGGTTTTGTCAAATCATACTCTATGATAAAACCCCAGCTCTTTCAGAAAGTAGCTCTATCAAAAGCAACATATCCCAGGAAACAGAGGGGCAGAGAGGTCTGTGGCAGCAGCCAAGTGAGCCCAGGGCCTTTAATCTCAATGTGACTACCTGGAGTAATGAGAGACCCAACAGGAAGTCACAACCTCAGGGAAAGTACATCTAGACCTGGCAGGTTACACTGGGCAGGAGAGTTAGCTAGGGCCAGAGTGAAGTGACAAACCAAAAGGTGGGAAGCAATGTTAAAAGAGAGGAAAAAACAGTTTCACTTTCATTTTCTCATAACAAGAAGCATAGACTGAAAAGGGCACCTTTGCCAAAAAAGGGGAAGAGTTCAAAGCCATGATGCTTTGAATCATTGGCTCCTGTCTGTCTTCTACAAAATAGGAAAAATAAAGTTTAGGAAGCTGATTTTATTGAAAAATACAGAGAATGGTAATGTGTTTCGTTTCCTGGAAAGGGAAGAGGGCTGAAGGAGGAACACACACATAGAGAATGCCAGGGAAGGGGAGTTCTTTTTCAGGCCTTCCCTGCAGGGAGGACTCAGGAGGCCCTGAGACACCGGGGGAGGACGCCCAAGGGAGGAAGCCTGAGTGGAGGAAAAGGCCTGGGTGAGGCTCCGGTATATCAAAGCAAGATCCCAACACAGAGCTGCACCTGCTCTGTGTGAGGAGAGCTTTGAGAATCTGAGCACCCCAGACGAGTGAGATGTTAGCCAGTGTGTACCCAGAGCTTCAGTCCTTTAAAACCTGCTAACAGGGAGGCCTTTCTAAAGCAGTGCCTAATAAGGGTCGTTAAATCCAGCTATTGTAATAGAGATTGTTTTTAATGAGAAGAATATTAACATAGAAAAGTACCTTAGTATAAAGCTCCATACCTAAGGCCTACTTCATCCAGCCCACAGACTGTAAGATACCACTCTATTCAAATTGTACCTCTAGAGGGAACCGGAGAAGAGAGGAAACACCTGACAGAGGAAGGGGCCCCTCTCCTTTGCTACCTGCAGGTCCTGAGTCCTGGCCCACATCCTGACAGTGCCCCCTGAGTTACCAGTTATGCTGGGCTCTGTACATGGTTTCCTTTAAATGTTTTACTTCTTTCCCCCAGTGTGCTAAGCTTAAAAAAAGAAGTCTTTTACAACTCTTTAAGTGTTCTAACCATTGAAATTAACCCATGAAATTAACCAAACCATTCCCTAATCACTCCTCCAGGGTCAGACATAGTCAATACTGTACGGGTACGTGTGTGGCTCTTTCTGCTACACAAGCTGCACTGAGCCCTCCCCTCTAGACCAAGCCTCTTCTCTCGGTCTGAAGATGCGCAATCAAGTCAATGGGGTACACCTGTGTACAAAACGCGCCTTCCAGGACGGAAAGCTGGCTACTGGGCGAGCAACCACCAGAGACTTCAGGAAGTGATGAGCCCAACGAGCGAGGAATACATAGTTCAGAACTTCTCTGTTATCACCGACTTGGGAATTACAGTGCGAGTGTGAATGGCTCTCAAACTCCGCTTGTTTACTCTAAGTGTTTATGGACGCAATTAAGGCCCGTGTAATGTACACAAACAACAGCCACGGTAATGAGACCCTAGAACTTGGTCTCACACTGAAAGAAATATGGGATTCTTTAGGAATTGGCTAAGGGCTGGTGGTGAGCGAAGGCTGAAGCAGGGGCTCTTGGAGGCGTCCTGAACAGGTGGAGCAGTGGAGCGAGGCAGGAGGACCCCAGGCCGGGCCACATGACCACAGTGCAGCAGGGTGCACGAACCCGAGGCCAGGGAAAGTCTGGGCACACCTGGGGAACAGAGGGCCACAGCTGGAGCCCGGATGGTGAGGGGAGGGCGCCCGTAGGACCTCCAAGGGCTGGGACTGTCCCACGGCTTCCGACGCCCACTCTCCCCAGGCACTCACCAAGTAGCGAACGGTGGGGACCGCCAGGGCCTGCGGGTGCTGAGACACACAGAGCTCTAGGAGCGCGAATTGCCCGAGCACGTCCCGGACTCGGGGCCGAGGCGGGGCCTGAGAGGTTTGGGGGCGGAGCCGGGGCGTGCGGGGGGCGGGGCGGGGCCCGAAGTGAGCCCAGGGCAGGGGCAGCGTGGGGCGGGGTCTACGTGCGTAGGAGGGACCAGAGAGGGGCAGAGCCGGGCACGTGCAGGAGGCGGGGGCGCGCGCGGGGCCAGGCCGGGCGGTCACGCCCTTCCCCGGGCTCGGAGCATGCCCAGTGCGCGGCACGGGGGTTGGGCTGCGCTGCGCAGTCTCGCGGGACTCGGCGCTGCTAGACCCGGACTACCTTCTCCGCCTGCCGGCCCGGCGGTCAGTACGAAGCAGGCCGCGCCTCCCGCTCCTCCGCGTCGGGATCTGTGCTTCAGCTTACTAAATTCAGCCCTCTACTCCTTCGCACGGAGATAGCCCACCCGCGTGCCTCCGAGGTTGCCGGGGCGCCCAGTGAGCGACAGCCCGGAGCTGGGGCCGCTCCCCCGGGCCGGGCGGGGATCCCCGGCCGCCCCGCGGAGGCCGCAAGGGGCGGCGGGTCGTCCCCTGGTGCAGGAGGGGACGGTGGCCGCCCAAGTGCCCCGGATCACCGAGGACTGGGCGCCGCCAGGCCTGAGCCAGGTGCCCTTCACGTGGATGAATTCTGCCCACCTAACTCCCAACCTCTCTGCATGCCCTGCTGGAGATGGGGCTTTTGCAGAGTTGAAATGAACTCATTAATTAGTAGGCTCCGTGTGAGAAGGAGGGTTGGAGAGATACGCCCACAACCCAGGGGCGCCTGGGGCCATGAGAAGCTTGAAGACAGACACGGGGCAGGCCCTTCCCTGGAGCCTTCGGAGAGAGTGTGGCCCTGCCCAGGCCTTGACTTCAAATTCCTGGCCTCCAGATCTGTAAAACAGTAAATTTCGGTTGTTTTTAAGCCACTCAATTTATGGTACTCTATTATAGAAGCATTAGGAAATGAACACAGGAACCAATTTGATCAGCATCACGACCCAGCAATAGTGTTACCCCTAGGCAATTCCATGGTCCTACCCCAGGCCCCTGCAGGTTCTAAGCCACCTCCTCCTAGGTCCTACTTGCTTTCTTAATGGGGAGAGCTCTTCACCTCCAGTGTTGCCTCCACCCACCGGTAGGATTTTGCCAGATGCTCATACCTTGGTATTTGTGACTTGTAGGAAACAACATACATGGTGAGAAAGGTTCAGAGGAGAATGTAGACAGGAATTGCTTTGTGATGGGCCCAGTGCTTCACCTGGCTGTGTCATCCATTCTCAGAAGGTGCTGTGTCTTGGCAGAGGCACATTTGAAATAGCTTCTTATGGAAAAGGAGCTAATCAAGGCACTTTTTTCTCCATGGTGCCTGGACCCAGCCTCAGAATCCTTCCCAACACTGTGTTCCAAGTGGCCATGAGTATTTAAGCTAAAATGAAGAAGAGATGAAACATGTTCACCACCGGTTCTGGTCCTTTCTGTTAGCTCACTGAGAGACTTTAGGAAACTAATATGACTTTTCTAGTGGTCAATTTCATCTTCTGTCAAGGACATGTATAAGAATGTAATATATATATATATATTAGGGCAGTAGGGCTGGTGTGCACTGGGGCAATCAACGTCTAACCGAAGAGGAATAATACTCTACACCTGGCTCTTCCAGGCTGTTACTATCAGGATCCAATTAAAACTAGAACTGGAATCCTAACAGAGCTAGAAAGAGACAGAAAGACCAGAACTGAATCAGAGTGCCTGGTGATACCCCAACAAGTGCACTGTGAAGCAGTTTTATGGTTAACACATGAATCTTTTGTTTTATCTGAATAATATTTTAATTTAAATTCCTAAGCTATTAAGAAAAAGAGACCAGCTATTCTTAGCATCTCTGATTGCCTACCCCTGGAAAGGAAGGCTGATGTGGTGATCCTCCTTCACATTGAAGGGGCGGGTGAGAAAGAGGAGCAGATGTGAGCAACCAGGGACGTGTGGTGGTAGCCGCAGATGGACTGATAAGAACTGGAGGGCTGCAGTTCATTTCAGTGGTAAAGACTGAGCCAGGGACTCCAGGACCAGGAGCCAAAAGCAGCAAAAGGAAGAAGGCCACCACCCCACCAAGAATAGGCTCTGCCAAAGACCAGCATTCAAGAAGACGACGTCTCAACCTCTCCAGCGAGAACTGAAATCCACACTCCCTATGCTTGCTGGCACAAGTTCTTCCTGTTGTCCTGATAATTTAAACAATCCAAATCATTTTCATCAAGAGCCCCCTTTGCCTCTTTCCCTTGTCCCATTTTTCTCATCCACACCCACAGGGAACACAGGATTACTCCAAAGCAGGAAGGTGGCCTGGTATACTGGAGAATAAGGGACCCAGGACCAGGAGCTTTGGATGGGGTCCTGCCCTGCCCTTCGATGAGCAACTGCCTGACTTCATTATCTGTAGGACGACAGGAGACAAGCTAGATTCCTTTGGAGTTTCCCATTTTGGAGTAGCAAATCCTAGCCTGTCCTTCTCCAGATGCAGATTCCCAATGATAAGTTTTTACAGAAGAGGTGGGAAAACCACAAGAGGCCATGCTCAACTTCAGTCTGGCTTCTTCAAGGGGCTCTGGATTTCCTTTAAGTAATCAGCCAGCTTACTTGTGGGCACTGGGAACAACGTTAATTTGCATAGTTTCTTTTAAACATCCAAATGGATACTTCTCGGGTTAAGCAAATGAACGCGACACGTGGTTGCTTCTAATGATTTGCAACCCAAGAAATTTGTTTAATAAGCCTCTCTTCCCCAGCTACTTTTGTGACATTAGAGACCATTTACAACAAAGCTGTCTTCAGTAGTCAAACTTAATCCTTACTACCCTACCTTTGGGAAATGAAGGGATTTTATAACGATCACATAAAACCTTATGTGGTTTGAAAGCCCCGAACTCTGGACAAATGTGCGATGGTCGTGTAACAAAAGAAACATTACAGATCTCCCCACTTGAAGTGTTTTACATATGGTTTGCTTTTAGGATAGCATCTCCAGTGGAGGGCTTGGCTGATTAACACAATTGATTTTCTCAGTTCCATTGTTCCAGCAAAAGTGGAACCAAGTGCCGGAGTCAGCGCCTGGAACCCAAGTGGGGCTGGGAACCCTGGAAGCCCAAAGCAATCTGGAGAAAGAAGGCTGAAATGGGGGCACGGGGGTCCCGTCAGGACTGGGAGTGCCAGATGCCTGATGACACTCCTATGAACTCCAGTTGTCAGTATGGCCAGAGGCACCACAGTTTGGCTGCAGCAGGGAGTTGATCTCCAGTCGGACGGGAGGAAAGGCAAAACGGAGAGGGGCTGCCGACTGTTCTCACACCAGGGACGAGGGCACGGCACGGTCACAGGAGGGGCTGCTTAGCTCTTGCAGTCCTCCAAAGAGTCAGAATACCCTTCTTCCCAGGAGCTTCTGGTTGCTGCTATTAGAATCTGGAACCCCTTCACATTCTACTTGGGTCAAGAGGGGCAGGGAGAAGGGTTCTACCTATGGAAACAAGCTGGAGGCGGCCCAAAGACTCTCTTTCAGGAAGTTTTTACCTGCTGGGTGCAGGGCCTGGAGATCCATTAAGTGGGACCCGCTGAAGGCCCCCCCATGGAGCTCATAGCTGAGGGATCCCAGCTGAAGAAATAGTTTGCCACCTGGAGCAGTGAGCTTCTACCCAGGACATGAACTGGGAGGATGGGAGTGTGAAGAAGGGCTCCTCACAGTAGCTCCCTCAACAAGCCTTTTTCTAGAGCCTCAGTGTGTCCGGCCCTGTGCAATGGGCACCTTCCACAAAGTAGACATATTGGACGGCCAGGATATCTGCTGGAGTCAGAGTGTGGTGCAAGGAGACGCACTGCTCTCGGCGGAGAGGATGCTGCCCAGGGAATCACCATCTTCCGTGGAATATGAGCCCAGTTGTCCAGCAATCCTCAGACAAGATCATCCCAACCATACCTAGCCCTTCCTTTGTAATGTGCCACCTTTAGAACATCAGATATCCGGGGAATGCACATGATAGATGTGGACACAACAGTGAAAGCTCTTCAGATCTCTGCATCTGGATAGGCTGGCTTGGAAACTTTGGGGGGAAGTTTTCCCAGCCAGGCTATTTGAGTGTCTATTCCTCAGCACTGGGGGTTTTGCTGGCCCCTTTAAACTGGCTCCTACACTCATTACAAAGTGTTTTTGATCCATTTTCGGGAAGGGCGTTGTTTGTCACACATTGTTGGCAGTTTGGGAAGAATCCTTTAAGTGGTGTGAAGAGCTGGGGAGTGTGCCCCTGGGCTGCCAGGAGGAACCGGTCCCCTCCCCGGCCCCACTGGGATGAGCCAGAATGGCCTGTGTTTTTGTAAGTTGGAAATTAAAGCAAGAGACCTGGGGATTTTGATGCTGAGATGGTGATTTGCTGTCATTTGCTTCTGACTGGGAAACTACAAATGAGAATTAAGGCAAAAGAAACAGCCATTCCAAGTGCCCAGCCACCAAAATAGGAATTTAAAGAGGAAACGTGAAAGCATTCCCTCCCAGGGAAACAGCTCCAATCTAGCCCTAGAGCACTGAGCCTTTGGTTTAAAGTAACATGAGGCAAATACAGGAGAGTGGTAGCCATAGGAGCAGCAAGATTTGAGGTGAGGACGGTGCAGGCGGCTGTCCTCCGTCTGGCTGTCTGTTGAGATGAGACAACCCTCTTCAATGTGGGGAGTCGGGAGCCACAGAACCTGGACCCTGAGGGTGGTCCCTCCGTCTGGGCAGATGTGTCCTTTGCCATGCTCTTTGTCATGTGGACGAGGGGAGCCCAGGCCAGGTGCAGACTCCAGGGGCGGGCCTGCCTGCCTGCCTGCCTGCCTTTCTTCCTTCCTTCCTCTTTCTTTTTTCTTTCTTCTCTCTTTTGTTCTTTCATTCTCTCTCTCTCAATCTCTCTCTCTCTCTCTGTCTCTCTCTCTCTCTCTCTCTCTCTCTCTTTCCTTTTTCTCCCCCTGGGTAGAGTGCCATGACATCATAGCTCACAGCAACCTCCAACTCTTGGGCTCAAGCGACCTTCTTGCCTCAGTTTTTCTATTTTTAGTAGAGATGGGGTCTTGCTTTTTTCTCAGGCTGGTCTCATACTCATACTGAGCTCAGCTATCCACCCACCTCGGCCTCCTACAGTGCTGGGATTGCAGGCGTGAGCCACTGTGCCTGGCCACCAAGGGCCTTTGTTTCGAAGGCCCAGGGAAGCAAAGGAAGGAGGGTTCCAGCCCACAGGCTAGGCTCTGCTCTCCTCTCTCATCTTCTCTAGCCCAGGCAGGTTTTGTCCACCCACATTCCCAGGGTTATTTTCTTTCATTCTGTGTCCCCAGGGTTGAAACAAATGCTCTCTTCCACCTTCAACTGGAAAAAAAATTCCAGGGAAAGGCTCTGACTGGCCTATTGGGGATGCCTATGACAAACTCTGGACCGTCCTAGCCAGTCACTTGTGCCCGCCATGGCCAGAGAGCAGGTCTGATAAGGGAAGGAAGAGCAGGGTAACCATGAGGAGGGGGCTGGTGGGTCTGCACTCTCCCTGGTCACATTGGTGACCACCTGCTGTGGGCCAGGCCCCACTCACCATGTGCTGAGCACTACACACTCATATGCTGTCTCTTCAGTCTTCACAACTACTCGTTCACCTGGCTTTGGTGGGGTCCCTCTGCTTCCTGAGGCTTTATCTCCTCTGATGCAATAGAGATGATTTTTGGTTGATAAATAAGTGTCCAGGTGGATGTGACTCTTGGCAGTGGGCAGTGGCGCTGTCCACAGGGTCTGTTGACAAAAGGGACCTGTTTGATGAGGTTGGACAGTGAGCCAACTTTGTACCAGCCCAGGTCACTCTCCCAGAGTTACTCCTATCCCAATAGCAAGCGAAAGCATTGCCAAATCTGTGCCTGGGTTCTTTGTCTTAGAGATTAATCTTAGCACTTCCATTGGCAATTCAGCACAGTCACATGCGGTACAGTGGTGTAGCCTAGAGTAATGGGCTATATATACCACACAGCCAAGGTGTGACAGTACATTCACAACAAAGAAAGTGAGCAACCACTCCTTCCTTAGAACACATCCCCATTGTCAGTACATGTGTGATTATATTTAAACTCTTTATTTTTTTGAGACAGAGACTCATTCTGTCACCCGGGGTAGAGTGCTGTGGTGTCAGCCTAGCTCACAGAAACCCCAAACTCCAGGTCTCAAGTCATCCTCCGGTCTCAGCCTCCAGAGTAGCTGGGACTATAGGCAACCACCACGCACCACGACACTCAGCTAACTTTTCTATTTTTAGTAAAGACGGGTTCTTGCTCTTGCTCAAGTTGGTGTCGAACTCCTGAGCTAAAGGGATCCTCCCTTCTTGGCCTCCAAGAGTGCTGGGATTACAGGTGTAAGCCACACTACCTGGCTGTATTTGAAAAATTACTTACTGATGGCTGATTAAGAGGCAGACCTGAGCTAGGTGCCTTTCACTCACATTTCAATCCTCACAACAACCATACAAGGTGAGTAATTTCATTATCCAAGTTTTATAAATGAAGAAACAGAGTGGTTGAGTAACTTGCCACAATCACACAGCAGTGAGGATTAGAATCATGGATGCTGACATGTGGAAGTGCAGAAGGGGAACTGGCATCACTGTGCCTCACGGGCTTTTTTCTTACTGTCTGCTTGGGTGGCAAGTCTCCATCAGTCCCAGTCGAGTCCCATCAGTGTCTTGCCTGGTCAATTCATGATCATTGTACAGAGATGCCTTTTCCTGCTGGACACAAAGCAGGAACCTCGTGGCTCTGGGCTGTCGTGGCCTCTGCTCCCAGCGGGCGGCGTCCATAGGCATCAACAGAGTGCAAAGCACATGGTTCAGCCCCTGGATGCCGCCGGTGTGAACGTAGTCACTGCTGTGTTCTCATTTCCTAGTGACAAATTGTCTTGTTACTGTGCAGAGTGAGCCTTGAGTGGGGTTTCAGTCATTTGTAAGCAAGAGTCTTGAGCAGCAGTACCAAGGTCCTCTGTGTACCAGATACCAAGCTGCATGAATTTACCTCTCATCCTTTTAAAACTCACGACTTTGTGAGATGAGTCTCAGCACACCCATTTTACAGGTAAGGAAAGTTAGGGTTAAAAAGGTCAAGTGACTAGTCCATGTCTACACAGCTATGGAACGGCAGAGCCAGGACTTGCATGAAGCTATTAATCCCAAATCATCAATATTCCCAGGAATATTCCCAGTTCCTAAGAATAAAGGATTGGGGGGGCGGGGAAGAGGAGAGAGAGAGAAGAGGGGGTAAGGAAGGGAGGGAACCACAAAGAGAGACAGAGGAGAAAAGACTGTGTTAGCATTTTTGAATTGAGGAATTTGAAATCTTTTGGTGGCAAGTTATGATGGTATATTTCTAAGGCTTAGGAATTTTATCCTGCTATTTGTTCTTCAAATAAAAGAATCAGAGTTGCTGACTTAGTTTAAACCAATTCCAAAGACTGCAGAGTTGACTGCTGATTAAAAACTTGTCTTTCTTTGTCTGGGGAGGATACGGTAGATACAGTTTCCCTGAATGTGTTGCATCTTGCAAATTTGATTTTCATTTGCAGCTCTTGAGAATGTCAATGATTGGGAAAATATAACTTGATTATTAACAAGCTAGAAATAGTAACTGAGCCTTCGCTTTGGCCTCTACCTATGCTCGTGTGCTAAGAATGAACTGGGAGAAGTCTAAATATGAATTTGAAGGTGCTTTTGGAATCATTAGTCTTGCAGTTTTTCTGGTCACCCCTCACGATAGTGAGTCCATGGGCTAGTTCCAAAGTATAGCAGGTCCCTGGATGAATGAAATCTCTAGATTCCAGTAATACAAAAAGTCAACTGTGATTGCATGTGGCTCACCATTTGCAGATCCAGCCTGAATCTCTTAGAGAGTAAACACAGCCCAGCCATTTTATTTCTGCTCTCTTTTAGAGACCAGCAATCATTTTGGATGGTTAAACCCGTATTAAATTGCATTTTTCAAATCCTCATTGTTTCATTTCCTTTCAGGTCTGCTATCTAAAAAATGTTTTCCACCTCGTTTTTCCTGATCATTTGTTCCTTCATACATATTCTACAGCCAGAGGCCCTGGTTGCCGAGCGCTGGGAGAGCTGATAACAGGGCGAGGTGATGTTCAGGAGAACGGGAGTCAGCCTCTCCTAACCTTGTTAGCCACAAAAAGATTTTCAGATTCCTATCGACTTAGGAATGAAGTCTATTGGAATGTGGTTCAAACCTGCCTCTTGCATCAGTGGAAATGGGTATTGTGATTGCTGTGTTGAAACGTGTGCTCAAATGCATTGGGAGTTTTATACCATGTTTCAAACTTCCAAATAGATAATGTCAGAACATTTCTGAAATGGGATACGAACATCAAGATATACTGCACCAATCAACAAGCATCAGGCAAAGCAGAGTGTCTAACTGGGGATCCCGGGGACGATGAGAGAATTTCCATTTCCATTCCCTGTGTCAACAGCGTGGTAACTTACCTCCTAGATTGCTTTATGGCTTCAGGAGAAATTCTCAGTAGGCTCTCTGTGCTATTCTCAGCTCAGTGTTCAAAGCCAAGGAATTAGATATGTCGTAGTTTATGAAACTGTTTATGAAAGGATCTTTTTTGAATTGTTCAAAAATCCAAAAGGAGTCAAACTTTGACAGTTTAAGACAACGGCAAGAGGGTCATAGCAATCTCCCCAGTGCGGCCTCAGCGCTGAGGCTCTCTGGTTGAAAATGCAATTTCTTTTCTGTGAATTTCCTGCCGCCTGTAATGCTCTGTTTGAAACTCTCGCCTTTTTGAAAGGATTTCTTTACTATGAAGCAGCTAACAAAGGTCATATTATGAATATGTTTCGGGGCTGATAACATTTTGATTAGATATGCAAGCATCTTCTATCCTTCCCTAGGATGTCATATTCTAACATTTTCCATTATTTTAAAAAATCATGTAAGTTGATACTTTTCTGCAATAAGAAGTTGAATTTTGTGGCTTATTTTCTTTGCTGTAATGTGCCAGCACCGTGGGCATCGTTGCAGGGAATAAATGACTCTTTCCCAATAAACCAAATGCCTAAAGAAGCCCCTGGAGGAGGCAGGGATGTCCATAAAAGTTGAAATGGATTTCATAATATGGTGTTCAATTTAGTATAATAAGTAGAATTCAAAAATAGTCTCATCTTCCAAACGAAAATACTTCAGCTACTAATCGAAGTAGGGAGGAGTTAGACTTTGTACCAGAACCAAAACCAGTTTTATTAAATTATGTCTTTTCTTCCATTTACGTTATCAGTTACCTGAAAAACTGAAGATCTCTCTCTCTCTTTTATCTGTCTTTCTCTCTCCTCTCTCTCTCCCTCTCTCTCCTTGAAAAATTAGCTCCTTAAAGACAACTGCCAGAAAGCATTTATCAAAAGGCCAATTGTGGGTCTGTAGCTTATTGAGAAAAGGCCCATGTCTGCACTTTTGCAGTTCTACCGCAAAGATTCTCAGCAACAGAAAATATTTCAAAAATGATACCAGTAAGCTGACGTTATTAATTGCTCTGTAATCCTGGCATTGCTGTGAAAAATAAAGTGCCAGTGCTCGGCATCAGGCAGTAAAGTGAGAAATTGTTCAGAAATCTGATGGATGACAGCGGGAAACCCAGCAGAAAGAGTGGTGTTGAGAGGGGGCTGGAGACACCTGGAGGCCGGGAGAAATGGGCTCGGGCGCCTGTACCACTGGGCTGATGAAAAATCCGCGCGAAGACAAGGGAGTAGGGAAAACGGAGAAAGATGAGGGACCCTCCGTCCACAAAAGAGTTGAACTTGTAGTTTGGACAAATGCAATGCTTGTAAATGATATCCTCCAGAAATCCAGGTGATCAAATAAACGCTGTAAAGTACATTTTTACCAACATAAAATTTATAAATCTCATTTTGGAAAGTGAGGATTTGGGCGTTTATTTTAAATTCTTAAAACAATTTTTATCCCTAAACTTTCAGTAACAGAGAAGTGAAAATAATTGGCACATAATCTGATCCAGTTTAATGATCACGTTTCCATAAAATGTCTGTGCATCCACATGTGATTTCGTTCTTAAGCAAAATGATCCTTAAGCAGTCAGTAAAATTTTGAATGTCTAATTCAATTGATATTTCGGTAATAAGATTTTAAAACATGTTTAAATTCTTGGTCAAATGCCAACGTTTCTAGGCGTGTTCCAGCCTTTTTCCCCACGCGGGGTCATGAGCCACATCCAGCCTTTCTAGGCTGTCCCTGAATTCTTTGTCCAGTGATTAGAACTGATGAATCGTAGCTTCCTTTAAGCCAAACTATGCCAACAGACTTCAACTTGTGTTTGTTAGGGAGCCAAAAATAACCTTTAAATAATTAAATCCCTCAGTTTGTTTTTGTGGTACAGCAAAAGAGGATGAAAGTGGCCTGGCATGGGCTCCGGAGACGAGTCTGGAGGTGTGAGTGTTCATCTTACTCCCAGCGTCTCCTGGCTCCGTGGCCTTCTGCATGTTTCTTACCTGTACAAAGCCTCAGTTTTATTGTCTGTAAAATGGAGACAGTAATACCACCTTCTGTGGCAGGTGTGCAATTGGGTATGATAATGTGAGTGGAATTGCCCACACCACACTAACCCCTACACGCGGCAGGAGTCAAATTCTCGGCTACCTTTGGAAAAGACTACACAACACTAGTTGTAGACTCTTATAACCTTCATGTACTGCTTTAATGTTGCTCAAAATGCTTTCACATCAATCATTGATTTTTCTCATAATAACTTCAAAAGCCAGTGTTCACCTCGCTCCTGACCTCCAGGCCTGGTATCCAGAGGCACGTTTTGCATCTCGTGGAAACTTCCTTCCTCTGGAGTGCCCGGTCTCTGTGAAATGTCCCCAGCATCCTGGCTGCCCTATGCTCCTCTGACTCTTGACACCAAGTGCCAGCCTCTCTTTGCAATGTTACACTGTCATGTAATTATTTCTGCAACTAGAAGGTGCTGAATACACATTCGCTGCAAACAAATGAACAAAAGAACGAACCCAGAAAATGATCTGGAGCTAATGCTGCGACAGAAGAGAGGGTTCCACCCTCAGGCTGGGGTGGTCCAGGAGGGCTTCCCAGAGGAGTCGGGCCTCAACTGGGAGCAGAGAGGGAGCTGGGCTGGGACCCGGGAAGGAGTGCAGCAGTGGAAAACCAGCCTAGAATAGAAGTGGGGTGCAGGGGTGAGGATACCTGCAGGGACCGGGAAGCCAAGAAAATGTTTGGACGACATAGCGGTCAACGGTGGCCACCGCAGGTTCCTGAGCTAGAGAAGGATGTGGACTGTAAGTCTAGCGTTTCTGGTGTGAATGCTGGTCCCCCGTGCAGACAACACAGGACAGGATTAGATCTACAAAATACAGGGTGTAGGGACAATGGCCAATTCATTCCAATTACCAAGGAAAATCCTCAGAGGAAAGGCCTCAAATAATATTTGTTTACAAGAATTCCGAAATCGATGGGCAAGAGAATATGTCTACTATAGCTACTATAATTACTATAGTAGCAACAGTAATTATTGGCTTTTGCTAGTTATTTTTTTTTTAATTGGGATTTCATTCAAAAGTGACAGTTCCACCATGCAAAGGAAGGGTTTTCATTGGAACCGGCCTGCAATTTCCTCCACTGCCCACAACCCCAGTGCAGACCGAAGCTGCCATGTAGCTTTGGGAAGAGAGCCCTAAGCTGCTTGTAACGTCAGAGGAACACTGTTGCTTTCATCTGTGAATCCTGTGTTTTGACTTCATCGAATTCTTCTTGAACTAGGCAAGCTTATTAATTTGAGGACTTTGTGGCTCTGTCTGAATGCATAATTAGTAACACCTGCTTTTTCAGAGATCTGTGGGCAACCTTTCTCAACCATAAAATCATTTCCATTTTTCAACCACCAAGTTTTCAAATGGATTTTGTAAATGTGCAAAAACTCAAAGCACGTCTATTTTTAAAAAATTTTAGGCTGAAAATAAGGAAAATCGGAAAGGGAGACAGAGGGAAACACGATCTTCCAATGCCCCACCGGCCCTTGCAGAGGCCTAGTTCTTGTGATTAACCTGCAGCACTCCCATAAACTCTAAATCATTCTCACCTTCCCAGGAGTTTGTAGGCCAGACAATTGTTAAGGGGAGCAACTCATAATATTACTGCAGAATTTCACAGTTGAAAGTCAAATAGCAATGATTTTGCTTTGCCAGCCTGACACCACCTTGACCACATGGAGGAAAGTCCCTGGGCAGTGCACGTGGTCTGCAAAGCATCCAGCGTGATGTTGGTGCGGCCGCTCCTCAGCTTAAAATGTGCTAGGCCATGGTCACGGAGGGCAGCACGCGCTTTTCCTCAATCTGAATTCCATACATAACGATAGCCAGAGAATTAATGCCACAACAACACAGGCCCGCAGCAATTATGCTGCGTTTTAGGCTGAGTTCTCCAGAGAAACAGAGCCGACACGCAGAGGGTGCCGAAATAGACACATTTTAAGAAAGGGAAAAAACGCATTAAAAGTGTAATAGTATATACCAATAGTTTGTTGTCCTGTATGTTGTATCTCATATCTCTTACAATTGCCGAAGTCAAACGTGACCTGAATATCACAATTACAATACAGTTTTTGTCTATCTTAAATGTGCATACTTTTTTTTGGACGCCCTCTGTACATCCTGTTGCTTCTAAGATATATTATCTATACATGTACACACATGTATGTGTACAATTACCAACAATGTGTGTGTGTGTAGTCATGCACCCCTTAATGATGGATGTTCTAAGAAATGCATCACTGGCTGATTCATGGTTGCACAAACGTCATAGACTGTGCTTTCCTAGATGGCACAGCCCACAACACCCCAAGCCGTGTGGTGCACACGATGTGTCCTATTCCTCTGGACAGTGTTCAGTGTTACCATACTGAACACTGCAGGCAACTGTGACATCGTGGTGAGTATTCGTGTATCTAAACTTAGGAAAGGTACGGTACAAATATAGTGTGAAAGATAAAAAAAAATACACTTAACCCGGAATGGAGCTTATAGGACTAGAAGTTTTTCTTGGTGAGTCAGTGAGTGAGTGGTGAGTGAATGGAAGCCCAGGACATTACTATACACTAGTGTAGACTTAATAAGCACTGGATGCTCAAACTACACGAAATTTGTAAAAAATTAAGTAATTGAGCTAGGATGTTGTGACCCCCATGATATCACTTGGCAACAGGAATATTTTAGCTCCATTATAATCTTACCGGATCACTGCTGTATACATGCTCTACACTTGACGGAAACATGGTTAGGTGGTACACAACTGTGTATACACATATATGTAAAATAAGACCTATATAATGAGAGTACTTTTCTTAATCCAATCCTATTTTTATTTTATATACTATTTCTCAGCAGTGATCTTTGGAGCAAAAGCCAATGGCAGGAAAAAAGTAGTATGTACCAGTTTCATGAAGTATGTCTTGGATTTTTGTAACTAAATTTAACTCAAAATTGGTACATTCAGAAAAAAAGCAAAGATGGCTCGTCGCCTGTGGCTCAAGCGGCTAAGGCACCAGCCACATACACCTGAGCTGGTGGTTTTGAATCCAGCCCAGGCCCGCCAAACAACAATGATGGCTGCAACCGAAAAGTAGCTGGGCGTAGTCCCAGCTATTTGGAAGGCAGAGGCAGGAGAATTGCTTGCGCCCAGAAGTTGGAGATTGCTGTGAGCTGTGATGCCAGGGCAACAGTTTGAGGCTCTGTCAAAAAAAAAAAAAAAAACCAGCAAAGATATAAGAGGTAGGACAATTAAGTTTGTGGACTCATCCTAAAAAAAGTGCTACATACCTCATTGGTGAAAATGTCTCTGGTCATCAGATGGCTAAGGGAATACTAGTGAATTCAGCAATGACGTATGTAGCACTTTTTCTAAGATGAGCTCTCAAATTTAACACTCCAGCCTCTTATATCTTACTACAAGGAACTAGCGGATGTGGTCATCGACCTGAGAAATCCCAACATCTGTAGTTGCCAATCTGGAGACCTGGAAGAGGAGATGGTGTAAGTTCCAGTCTGAGGCCATGGGCCTGAGGACCAGGAGACAGACGGTGTGGGTCTGGTTGCATACATTGCAAAGCCCAAAGACGGTTGGGCAGAGACAGAATTCTTTCTTACTCAGCCTTGTTGTTCTGCTCAGGCCTTCAGAGGGCTGGAGGGACCCACCCACATAGGGGAAGACAATCCACCTGGCTCAGTCTATTGATTCCAACATTTCTCATCCAGAAACACCCTCACAGACACACCCAGAATAATGTGTAACCAAATATCCTGGGCACCCTGTAGCCTAGTCAAGTTGACACATGAAATCAAACATCACATGCCGGAAGGAAAAGGCATTACAGGTTCATTTAACAAACATGTCAACAATTTTAGTGCAGTCCTTCACGTGTGTAACTCAGATCACATGATCTGAGATCCTGTGTTGGACCTCAGCTCTTACACTATTTCTTTTTTTTTTATTTTTATTTTTATTAAATCATAACTGTGTACATTGGTGCAATCATGGGGCACAAAGTGCAGACTTCATATACAATCTGAAATATTTTCATTGAACTATTTAACATAGCCTTCATGGCCTTTTAATCACTATATGAAGACATTTATATTCTACATTTAGTAATTCTCACTTGTACCCTTGTAAGATGCACCGTAAGTGTGATCCCACCAATCACCCTCCCTCCACCCATTGTCCCCCCTCCCCTCCCCTCTCTTGCCCCCCTCCCCATTTCTTGTGCTATAACTGGGTTTTAGCCTTCATATGAAAGATATAGATTAGCTTCATAGTAGGGCTGAGTACATTGGATACTTTGTCTTCCATTGTTGAGATACTTTGCTAAGAAGAATGTGTTCCAGCTCCATCCATGTAAACACAAAAGAGGTAAAGTCTCCATCTTTCTTTAAGGCTGCATAGTATACATGTACCACAATTTATTAATCCATTCATGGGTCGCTGGAACATATTCTTCTTAGCAAAGCATCTCAAGAATGGAAGAAAAAGTATCCAATGTACTCAGCCCTACTATGAAGC
>CAUYRH010177680.1:0-13671 GCA_963574655.1 Perodicticus potto
TGTTTACATGGATGGAGCTGGAACATATTCTTCTTAGCAAAGTATCTCAAGAATGGAAGAAAAAGTATCCAATGTACTCAGCCCAACTATGAAGCTAATTTATAGCTTTCATATGAAGGCTAAAACCCAATTATAGCACAAAAATGTGGGGAAAGGGCAAGGGAGGGGAGGGGGGAGGAGGGGTGGAGGGAGGGCGATTGGTGGGATAACACCTATGGTGCATCTTAGAAGGGTACAGGTGAAACTTACTAAATGCAGAATATAAATGCCTTCATATAGTGATTCAGAAAATGCCATGAAGGCTATGTTAATCAGCTTGATGAAAATATTTCAGATATTTATATGAAATATTCAGATTGTATATGAAGTCAGCACGTTGTGCCCCATGATTGCACTAATGTACACTATTGTGATTTAATAAAAATAAAAAAAAGAATTAGTTTTTTGTACAATAACCCAAATAACCTAACCATTCAGACAGTCCAATAAGGTTCACAATTAATTTAATAGACAAAAATAAAATAGAGTTAGATTCAATCAGTAAGAAATTAACTTTGCTTCATTCTTAAACTAATGTAATCCAAAAACTTCATTATACTTGAGTTTCTGTGGTTTTATAAAGTTTCAAAAAGTCAACAGCAATCCTTACACTAACTACCCTCTTTAACAAACTTCAGGGATTGCTAGCATTGTCCTACCCAGTTCTCTCACACATACTCCCACCATTTTACAAGGGCATTCAAGTTACTAAACTCAAATGTTTATGATGTGTCAATGCACTCAAAAAACATAAAATGAAAAAACAAACAAACAAACATAAAATGAAGAATGCACTTATGTTTGAATAAAATTGGGTTTATTGACTTGTTGCAGTGAGGTTGAGTACACACCACAGGAACCAAACAGCATCCCAGTAAAAAGGTTTCTGAACATTTATTATAATAATTTGTCTTGTGTTAGAAGATTTTTCAGAAGGTTTAAGAAAGCAAAGCTTTGTTGTAGATTGCATTCTGTCAGGATGTGGAGTTAATGCTATGGTTGGGTATCAGTATTTCTTATCTAGAAGATGGGAAAAACATGAGCTTAAAGCTGCTATTGAGAACAAAGCAATAGTAATTTACATTAGCTAGATATGGGAATATTTTCTCATTTTTGTAGTTCAAATAATGTAGCAATTTTCTTTAACTTTGTACATGAACAGAGAGTAGTCTTAAATTTGTTTTTATCCACTGACTTTATAGAAGGGCCTTGTCTCACGTTGATATTATGAAGGAAAACACCACAGCCCTGCTGTGCCCTATAAGCAACACCAAGACATTGTTGAAAGAGAATGGTCAGCCCCAGACCAGTGGTGGGGTCTCAGAAGCCACTTTTGGAAACAAAGTTTTACCAGCCTCATAAAAATCCTCACTATTTCCCCCCTATTTATTGAAACAGATTATTTCAGATCAATATTAAATGCTTGGACGAAACCACTGAGGGGAAGACACTTGGGCCTGGATGGAGATTCTTTTAATTACAGATTCATTTCTTTTCTTTTTTCTTTCCCATTTTTTTTTTGAGATCAACATCTTACACTCAAATTTACACACCAATTTCAAGTTTACAAGTATAACAGGCAAAGAACTGCAAAGAAGCTAAGCAATGGCATCTTTGACTACATTCCATAGAATTAATGCAGATTCATTTCTTAAAGTCAATCTCAAGAATTCAGATATTTCTATTGCTGCTTTTTGCAGTTTTTAAGATTATGCATTTCTAGAAATTTGTTCATGTCTTCCAAATTTTCAAATTATTAGAAAATTTTGATTTGAATATACTATTAAATTTGGGATATATTTTTGATATTTGACAATATTTTTATTTAATATTTTAATATTACTTTTCTTTCTCTCTTTTTGTTCATTAATTAAACATTGATAAATGATTTTAGTATTTTCAGAGAATTACAATTATCTATGCTAATTAGCCTTTATGATATGTTTTTCTACTTTCTTTTTCCTTTCTCTAGATTCACTTGGCCTAATGTCTAGATTTTTTTCTCTAACTTCCAGGGATGAACATATAGGTACTTTTTAGACCATTTATTCTGCCTTAGGCATTAAGACTATGAATTTTCTTTTTGATTTATCACAAATATTAACATATTTTTTGATTACTTAATTCAAAATATTTTGTTAGCTCTATTGGACTTTCTTCTTTGACTTTGAGCTATTTATAAGTATACTGTTTAATTTTCAAGAATTTGGTTATTGGTAATTTACCATAGTATTAATTTCTGGGTTTATTTCTCTCTTGTCATAGACCATCCTATAAATAACTTTTTCTTGAACCTTCGAATTTGTTGAGACTCGTCATATATTATGTGATCACATGAACATAAAAAGAATGTGTTTTTTGCCATTGTCTGTTGCAGAGTTTTATATATGTTATTTAGAGTGAGTTTGTTAATTGTGTTGTTGAGAACATCTATAACTTTGCTTTTTTCCTCTTTATTTTATTGTCTCCAGACATGATGGTCGATGTTAATATTTTCTATTTTATTGTTTATGGGCTGAATATTTATATCCCTTTAGAATGTATTATGTTGAAATGAAATCTTAACCTCCAAGATGGGGATATTGAAAGGTGAGACCTTCCAGAGTGATTGGGTTATGGAGGCAGAGCCCTCCTGGGATTAGCCTCTTATTAAATAGGTCAGAGAGAGATCCCTTTCACCATCTAGGAACAGAGCAAGATGCACCATGAATAAGTGATCACCCTTGAGAGGAATACATTTCTGTTGCATTTTGGTTTTGCAGCATTTTGTGATAGAAGCCCAAACTAACACAGACAAGTTTTATAGATTCTTTACTTACATATTTTGAGATTGTTGTAAGGTGTAGGCAAGTATGTACACATAACACTTTCTTGGTTGATGGATTTTTTTCTCAGCAAGTGATCTCTTACTTTATTCCTAGAAATGCCTGTGCCTTAAAGTCTACTTTGTAAATTGTGTTGCAAATAGTGATTTTATGAAATGTAATTCTTTATTATTTAACTATTCTTTTTCTTTATATTTATGATATGCATCTTGTAAACAGCATATTTTTTAAGCTACTATGAAATCATAGTTTCATGCTGGAAGTGTTTAGTCCATTTACTTTTTTTTTTTTTTTTGAGACAGAGTCTTACTATGTTGCCCTTGGTAGAGTGCTGTAGCATCACAGCTCACAGCAAACTCCAACTCTTGGGCTTAAGTGATTCTCTTGCCTCAGCCTCCCGAGCAGCTGGGACTACAGGCCCCCACCACAACGCCCGGCTATTTTTCTGTTTTGTAGTTCGGCTGAGGCCAGGTTTGAACCCGCCACCTTCAGTGTATGGGGCCAGCGCCCTACTCGGTGAGCCACAGGTGCCTCCCTCTTTCCTCTCTTTAGGTCTTTTTGATAAATCAATATTTTATTATTTCCTGAATTATTCTGTCACTTTTAATTTGTTATAATCTCATGTAAAATAGACTGATAGAATGAAAAGATGGTCCTTATCAATTCATTTTCTTCTCTTATTCGTGACCATCCACAGCTCTAGAGCAGTGGTTCTCAACCTGTGGGTCGGGACCCCTTTGGGGGTCTCCTACATATCAGATATTTACATTACGATTCATAACAGTAGCTAAATTACACTTATGAGGCAGCAAAGAAAATAATTTTATGTTTGGGGGTCACCACGACATGAGGAACTAACTGTATTGAAGGGTGGTGGCATTAGGGAGGTTGGGAACCACTGCTCTGGAGGTGCAGGTAACCTGACTGTGACTGACCCCGACTATATAATGTGGAAGAAGTGACACTTTGCCAGTTTTCAAACGAGATCTAAGAAGAACTGTGAGATTTACACTATATTCTTCTTAGATTCCTGAACCCCTAAAGAAGACAGCATATAAATATTTTGTCTATGAAAGAGGAAAACCTATAATATTATTTTTTAAAATTTTCAAGTGTGGAGAAACCAGTCCCGAACACACTATGGGTTTCCTTCTAGTGGCCTGGGGGTGCAGAGAGATCTATAGAAATTATTAGGAAAATAAAGAAATAATAGACTAGACACAAAGGAGAAAGTTTGAAGAGCAGCAAGGGTTTGGGAGGCTTCTAGTATGCGGCGCCGAACATCAGGCTAGATCTGGAATTATTTCATCCATTAGTGTTCTAAGCAGGTGTCTCCTGAAGGTAAGCCAAACTATCCTGTCATGGTTCTTGCAGCGCTTGCATTTCTTTAACTAAACCAATTTTTTTTTAACTTAGTACATTAATCATATGGATTTACTTGCTACTTTCATTGTTTTAAGGTATTTATAATCTTAACACAAACAGAGTCTGGACAGTGGCGCAGCGTTGGAGCAGGACGTCAGAGAAAATATCGCTGCGGGGCAGTCGCAAATCACAAGTGTGATTTTTTAATGCCCTGATAGCCTTGTGTCCAGACAGACTCCTCTGAACAAACAAGGTTTC
The DNA here is from genome assembly GCA_963574655.1 of Perodicticus potto. NCBI lineage: Eukaryota > Metazoa > Chordata > Mammalia > Primates > Lorisidae > Perodicticus > Perodicticus potto. Next base: position 4,488 of record CAUYRH010177680.1, read on the forward strand.
AGAGGTAAAGAGCTATTTCATCTCCTTATCTGGTCTGGAGCAATTCCTGCTGTATTTAACAAAGTTTAAACATTCTGCACACTTAACTCCTCAAAAAGCTCTCCCCTGGAGTAAACGACCCCTACCTGGCAGAAGTCTCTGGCAGATCCTTGCATCTTGCAGCCCGGGCAGCAGCAGCTTTCAGAATTTTACAGTGGATGGGGTCTCAGTGCTCTGCACTAACAGTGAGGAATTTTCCTGAAATCACTTTTCTCCTGTTTCTCTTTTCCTTTTGTCCGTTCTCTGCAATCCTATTCTTAACTTAATTTCTAATCTAACTATAACGAAGACTTGAATATTAGTTTCAAGCTTATAAAATCATTATTACTAGTAACGTGAGCCCATCAAGATGTCTCTTCCCTTAAGCATTCCCGAAAGCACCCTTCTTGCAAGTTCTACAGAAGAAACCTAGCTGGACATTAGAAGTGGTCTCGTTTTGGCAAAGTAATTAGCCAAGTCCAAATGCAGAAATGAAACCCCTACTAAGTAGGAAACAATCCATGGTTTTGGATGCTTTTAAACATACACTTGATGCACATCTATCTGTCTGTGATATTTGAAAGGTATCCTATACTCAGAAGAGTAGAACCAGAAAAACAGTTTGTTTTGTTTGTTTTTTTCAGAAAAATTCTTACAAAGACAAAGTGAACTCAGTAGTGAAGTATCCTTATTGATCAAATTATCAATATAATTATTTGAGCTAAAGTTTTAACTTTTGTCTGCAAGATATAAATAACAAACAACACCAAAATGGAGAATCATTTCTACAAATGTGTCATTGAGATATTTTTAACTATGACAGTTTCATTAATATACTATCTAAATTCAGGTAAGACAAAATGAATATCATACAGCATGATTAAATACCTAGAGTGAGGATTAACTTCATTAAGTTAAATTAATAATTAAATACCTGATTTAAAAAAAAAACTTTGAAAGAAAAAGAGAACAGAATTTAAAATTTTAGTGACAGAATTTCAATGTCATTGTATATCTTACTTCATTACCACTCTTGGTCACAGTTCTAAAACACTCATTTGTACAGACTTTTACATAACACATTGTAGTCACAATGATTGAATTTTACATTTAATCTGTTCTATTTTGCATTTTCAACAAATATTTTAATTGAAATATGATAATATATAATGAAGGCTAGTACTTATCATTATTATTATGTAATATTAATAAATCTTTGGTAATGTTTCATCAACTTTCTATATTCAGTTTAAGCTGAGAGTGAGTTTCACATTCTGGTTTTTATTTTTACTGATACTTTAGAAAACAGAAAATTTTAACTTGCAATTTAAGGTCACTGGGAAAAGCAGAAGAGTGTGCAGATACAATCAGGGAACACTGGATCTTCAAATCAACTAGTCAATATTACAGAGATGCTTCTTACTTTCATCATATAATCAATTGTTGAATGTTTGAAGTTAGGACAATGGATCATTAGTTTGTTTGTTTGTTTGTTTTTTTACTTAGGTCTAAAAAACATTTACTTATTCTTGATTTACTGTGGAAGTAGTATATAATTTCCTAGTATGCCTGATAATATATTTATGTGTGTTTGTTTTGGCTTCTGATCTAATTAATATGAAACACTGGGAAAATTTCACACTGCATTTTGGAACAATATACAGCATTTTTAAAGCATCTATTATTTTATGCTAATATCATATGATTTAGCTCAAGTTTAAAGGGTTCAGGTTTTTTAAGATATTTAATATGTTACTAAAGATAAGACACTTCCCCAAATAATTTAACATAATATTATATGTGTCCATTTATCTATCATAGACTCTTCTTGTAAAAAATGTAAATTTCATTTTTCTATACTTTAGTTTTCTATTCTAAGGTCCTAGTCTTCTTAGTTGGGTATTTATGTGACACACTTGCACAGATGACTTTTTTATACAATAATATTCGGTGGTACTCAGGAACCTCAGGTTTCATGACTATGTCATAATCAGGTATGACACTCACCTGGGATATTTTTCTTTATTTTTTCCCTCCTTCCTGATTTTTATGTAAATACATGGGTATATTTTTCATCTTTTTCTGAAAATATTTTTTAGCACAGGAGGCATAGATGCTAACAAGACAATTACAAACCATAATTTCATAAGGAATCTGGAATACTAAGAAATAAGAAATACAATTTGGGAAAGGGGACAGAAAACAGAAATGTAAGCAGATGAATAAATAACACAAATTGAGATGGTAATCTAAGTCCATAAAGAAAAGTGAAGATAATGAAAAATGGAGTGAGATCTATTCTGGACACAGGTACAACTGGACAAGACAAATGACAAGATATAATGAAAAGGAAGAAATTAAATATAATTTCTACATTTTCATCATAGCTTTAATGGTCAGTTACTGAGACTGAAAAAAAGTGAAAGAGCAGGAGTAAGAATGTTGCAGAGAAGAGTCGGTAACTCTGTTTCTGAGGCTTAGCAGTCATTTGATTATTTCATTTTTGTTTGGGGATATTGTGTTTTATGATTAACAGACCCACAGTTGCCTAGTTATTGATTTGATTTCGAGTTGATCAACAGAAAGAAAAAAAAAATGAAAGAGTAACACATGTTCTAACTTGTTTATTACTATGAATTAGAAGAAAAAAAGAAAATCAGAGAGTTTAATAGATTAAATTTGGTGTACTGTATTAAGCTTTCTCTTTTTTTCAGCTGTTAATAAGAGAAAATCAAAACAATTAAGATAGAATCAAGTTTTTCTACAGAAGCATGTTTTTCTCTCACATGAAATGAGGTCAGAAAGAAGTCCCTGCAGGGTTGGGTGGTGCTTACATGATGTTAGCAAGAATCCGGTAGTTTTCTGACTTTCCACTGCACCATGCTCTGAATATGGCCTTCTGTACTCAAAGCTGCCTCTATGAGGCATGAAATTGAAATATAGTCATTATTGTTTCCATCATCACATTTGTGCTCCAGGCAGGAAGAAGAAAAACATGGAAGGGGCTGAAAGAGTTTTTATACAAATGAGTGAACTCCCAATTTTTAGGTTTCCTCAAAGCCACACCTCCATTACAACTGCTACCTGGTAAAGGCAGTCGCTGGGTTGTGAAGGAGGTAGGTTCTACAGGTTTGTACTTAAACTGAATTTGTATGTACATTGGTACAGGTGCATTTCGCTGGGATAGCCTCCTCCATTCATAAGTGCAAGTTGTATGTCAGCTGGATGTTTGTAACTTGGGGACGGTAACAGCCTCTGTGTGAGCTGTGTGTATGTCAGATGTTTATAGCTTAGCGAACGCTTAAATTGAGCAGAACCTAATCCCTCTGGCAACCACAGTCTTAAAAACAAAAAGATCAAGATTTTTCAGCAAAGTATATTACTTGCTACTGCTGAAATCATGGTTCTGCTTCCAAAGATGAGCTATGTTTACCAAGTGTACCATAAATATTTATTTCTGTACATCAAATATTTTGGTAAAACAATATATATTATTTGATTAATATATTGCTTAATATAATCAGCACAGAACTTGTGATCTTTCCTTCCAAACTTCTTTAATTGCAGTGCTGAACACAACATTTACTGGAAATTTAATTCTTCTAGTTATTCAAGCTAAGCAGTCTGGAGTTATTATTGGAATTTTTTTCTCACATATTATTTGCAGTTTGTATAACCTATTGTCTCAAATTCAAAAATTCAGGTACTTTTCATGATCTCCAAGATGAATACCCTGGTCAATACCATACTTAGATCCTACAATAGGATTCTAACTGGTTTTCAGTTTTTCGTTTTTATTTTCCTCTAGTTTATTCTCAATATAGCACCATGACTGATTTTTTTTTTTTTTTGTAGAAACAGATAAACTCTCACTTTATCACCCTCAGTGAGTGCTGAGGCGTCATACAGCTCACAGCAACCTCCAACTGCTGGGCTTAGGCGATTCTCTTGCCTCAGCCTCCCGAGTAGCTGGGACTACAGGCACCCACCACAACACCTGGCTATTTTTCTGTTTTGCAGTTCTGCTGAGGCTGGGTTTGAACCCACCACCTTCGGAATATGGGGCCGGCGCCCTACTTGATGAGCCACAGAAGCCACCCAGCAGACCCATGAGTGATTCTTTAAATTGAAACTCAGATTATGTCCTTCATTACCTCTGGTTTGTCATTTGCCGCCTCTCCCTTGATCATTCTGCTCTCAACCTTCTGTCTTCCTTGCAGTTTTTCAACGTGCCTTCAAGAGTGTCCTTGGCAGAAACTCTTCGCACTGTCTAGTCTTTACACTTGAAACCTCACAGCCTATGAGGTTTGCTCCTCATATGCTTCAGATCTTGGCTTAAATTTCAATTACCCAGTACAGCTTTTCCCAAAACTCTCCATTCAAAACTATAATACAACATACTGTTGATGCCAGAATTTCAGGTTCTTGGTCTCTGCAATTTGAAGAAGGAATCGATGGACCACAAGAGTAGTGGTAAGTCAGGATTTATTCACAGGAAAGAAGAATTAGAGGAAAATACCAAACCTCCAGGCAAAGAGGACCCAGGAGGGGAACAAACTCTCCTGCTCCCTCTCCAAGGCCCAGCAGAGATCTGCGTTGAAGGGGAACAAGCTCTCGCATTCCCTCTCCAAGGTCCAGCCGAGGTCTGCCCCTGAGCGCTCTGCTCAGGGGTTTATATAGTCCTAGGGAGTTGTTTTGCCGGAACTTCTTAGGGCGTGGATCTTCATCAGTTACAGCCAGCTGTCCAATGAAGACCAGGCCCTGGAAACTGACATGACATTGACCAGTCAGATGCTTGAGGAGGAGACAGCAAGGCACCAGCCATGAAATGGACTAGCCAGAAAAGCATGGGAAAGAGACAGCAAGGCACCAGTGTCTTCCGCACAGGTGTCCAGCCCTTCCGCAAGCTGGTTCCTCCATCCGCCACAGCATCAGCACTGCCAGGGCCAAGGCGGTGGTTGTAGGACCACCTTGTCCTGCATCACTGTCATGAATAAATGTCACTGTCCTCCAAGATTCCTTTGTCAAAATTATAACTTTCAATGTGATATTATTAGGAGCTAGGGCTTTTGGGAGGCAATTAGATCATAAAAGTGGAATCCTCATAAATGTGAATTATTACCCTTATAAAATGGAATCTGGAGAACTCTTTAGACTTTTGTCAGATAAAGAGAATACAAGGATAAGTTGGTGGTCTTTAACCTGGGACCTCACCCCAACTGATCATGCTGGCAAGTTATTATGAAGAGAATTTTCATATCATTTTACGTGGAGATCTTCTTATGTATTACTGGGTGATTTTACTATTTAAATATTTCAGAATTCATTTAAATATTGAACTTCCATTTCAATTTTTTTTCAGAATTTTATAGGGGTAGAAATGTTTTGGTTACATGAATCACTTTTGTACAGTTTGAGTCAAAGTTGTAACTGTGCTCATCACCGGCATAGTGCTCATTGTAAGCGTTAAGTGTTAATTTACTCCTCCCACCTTCTTGCTTTCTGTTGAGTTTTACCACCAAGGCTGTATGTGGATATTCATTGATCAGTTCCAATTTGGAGTTTCTCTTCCATTCTTGTGATACTTCAGTTAGAACAATGGTCTCTAGTTCCATCCGGATTGTTACAAAAGGTATTAGTTCACCGTGTTTTTGCCACTGAGTAGGACTCCACTATAAACATATACCACATTTTCTTCCTCTGTTCATGTATTGATAAGCACTTGGGTTGATTCTACATCTTTGCAAATACTCAGTAGTCTGATTAATGGACCAAATGGTAGGTCCACTTTTAGTTCTTTGAGGTCTCTCCATACTACTTTTCATAATGATAATACATATAAAATATTAATCCTTATTCTCCTTATTTGAAAATAATTTTGAAAATATTTTCAAAGAATGACAAAACCTTCCATGTGTTAGAGGTTCTAAGAGCAATAAGGAGCCTTGATCATATATGTTAAAGGTGTGCATTTATTTATTAAAAGAATACATATTTCATAAAGTCTTTGTCATAGTCTGAAAATAAACAACTTACTGAAAACTTACATCTGTTTAGTATTGACTTTTTTAGAAAGTGAGTTCTTTTATTAAAATACAGGCATTTTAGTAATTATCTATTATGGTTATTTAGTTACCATAAACATGTTAATTCTGAGGTCTAACCATATGTGAGGTAATTCTCACAGGTCTAACCATATTTCCCACCATCCTGAGCAGGTGGTTAGATAGAATACTGGAATAGCCTTTAAAGTCTCAGGGATATGGAATAATATTCTTAGCTTTCTTTAGAGAAGTAAACAAATTAAGGAGAATTATGATATGAAGTAAACAAATTAAGGAGAGTTATGATGACTTTGTAAGGACATTATTTTAACTAGTCAGAACTAAATATTCCCTGAATAAAAAATATCAAATTTAATAAGGCATTAAACCTAATATTGTAATAATGTGTTATAAGTTGTACTCTAAAATTAAAATATGAATACTTTATGATTGCATATTGTATGAAGCCAGGGATGGAGGTTATAGAAGCTTCAGAAATACAGATTTTTACTCACCATCTCTGACATGGCTTCAGCCAGGGCGCAGTGTCCAATCTTTCAGTAACAGTGAAGCACACGAAATTTATTATATGGCACCATTCCTAGGGTGATCAGCCAGCTGTCTGACTTGCAGGTTGACTCTACTGGATCATTTCCATCATGGAAGTGATGGCATTTTGTTCTTATTGGAATTGACACTTACCCTGGATATGGATTTGGCCTTTTTCCAAAACTACCATTTATTTACATATACAATGCCTTATCCATACAGTATTGTTTATCATGAAGACATTTGGCAAATGATGTGTGGCAATGGATCTGTGATCATGGAATTCACAGGTTTAACCATATTTCCCACCATCCAGAGCAGGTGGTTAGATAGAATGCTGGAATAGCCTTTGAAGTCTCAGGGATACAGAATAATATTCTTAGCTTTCTTTAGTGAAGTAAACAAATTAAGGAGAATTATACATGGGCTATCTTTGGCTCATTTATATAACAATTTATGCCTGTTCCCAGCCTGCTATCTTCCTTATACACTTGAGACCTGCCAATCCACACATGTACTTCAACATGACCCAATTCATATACACGTGCACACATGCACAAAAATATGATTTGAAACTGTTACCTCCAAAACTTATATGTTGAAATTCAATTGCAGTGTGATAGCATTAAATAAGTGGTGCCTTTAAAGGGCTATTACTTCATGACGACTCCTCCCATTATAAACAGGTGTAGGTGTCTTTATAAAAGGGCTTGATAGAGTCTAACTTTCTCTTGCCTTTCTACCTTTTGGGACATGAAGAAACATTTTCTCTCTCTAGAGGATGTAGCAGTTAAGGTGCCTTCTTAAAAGAAGAGACCAGACTCTGACCAGACAATGAGCCTCCCAGCACCTTGATCTTGGATTTGCTCAGCCTTCAGAATTTGAGAAATAAATTCCAATTGTTTATAAGTTACATAGTCTCATCTTAGGTATTCTATTACAGCAACCAAAAATTGACCAAGACAACATATACACACAAGAGTGTGTGTGTGTGTGTGTGTGTGTGTGTGTGTGTGTGTGTGTGTGTGTCTGTGTATTCTAAATGGTATTAAAGTTACTTACAAACAAATAAATAGTGAACTTTTTTATTTCCTTTTGCCCACTTAGGAAGACTCAATGTGATGAGTGTGTGGTTCACCTTTTTTGAGGTCTGTTGCATATGTATTCAAACTATCTTAATGAGAAAAATAACATTACAAATTTGGGGAGACAGAAAACTAAATTATTACTTTCTCCCCTTATTTTTTATAAATTCACATTCCAATGGTATTGTATTATTATTATTTTTTTTTTGAGACAGAGTCTCACTCTATCGCCCTCAGTAGAGTGCCGTGGAGTCACACAGCTCATAGCAACCTCCACCTCCTGGGCTTAGGCGATTCTCTTGCCTCAGCCTTCCGAGTAGCTGGGACTACAGGCACCTGCCACAGTGCCCGGCTATTTTTCTGTTGCAGTTTGGCAGGGCCAAGTTCGAACCCACCACCCTGGCATACGGGGCCACTGCCCCACCCACCGAGCCACAGGCACGGCCCTCCAGTGGTATTTTGTTACTGTAGAACTCACTGTTCTCCCTCTATATTGGGGGATGGGCAGGAGCAATGATAGATCATATTTCTCTTGAGCAATAAACAAATAAATTGTGTGTACCTTTTGCTTGTCTTTAAAACAGTTCATATACTCTAAAATGTAGTGAGAGAAAATAATTATTTGACGCAAAGCTCTCACAATTGGCAGATTTGTATCACTACTCGGCTATTGGCAAAATATCACTTTTATCTTCTTTTTTTATTTTTTGAGGCAGAATCTCAAGCTGTCACCCTGGATAGAGGCTGTGGCATCACATCTCACAGCAACCTCCAGTTCCTGGGCTTAAGCGAGTCTCTTGCCTCCACCTCCCAAGTAGCTGGGACTACAGGCGCCCACCACAACGCCCAGCCATTTTTTGGTTGCAGCCCGGCCAGGGCTGGATTTGAACCCGCCAGCTCAGGTGTACGTGGCTGGCGCCTTAGCCTGTTGAGCCACAGGCGCCGAGCCACTTTTATCTTCTTTTATACAATATATTAACATGAAATAATTATTTATTCAAGTGTTAGTTGGTACCTTAAGCTTTCTTAATGAATTATATAATCACTAGTGCCTTAGTGACTTGTAGTAAATGAATCTTATCCCAAGGCCAACCTTCTATTTTTAAAATATCAAGAAAGGAGGAATGTTAGATAATTGCACCACTTCGGCTCCCTAGCCCGATTATCCACTGAAAAGCTCAAACTTATGGCCCGCCCCCTACCGCTCTTCACGCCAGAGCGGTAACACCTTATTGGCTGTTCTACCATCCCGACACCTCCCCTGACCGAGTCAATATAAAGCGCTCTTGTCTTTTGTTCCCTCTCTCTCTTCACTTCTCTTCTCCTCCTCTCCCTGCTGTCCCCCCCGTGTCTTCTCTCTCTCTCTCTCTCTCCCCCCCCTTAATGCTGCTCTGCAGCTTCCCCACCAATAAAGACCTTTCTTACAAGCAAAAAAAAAAACAAACCCAAAATGGTCCTATCGTATACTGAGAGAGTTATGATGTCTTC